>JASDQU011311019.1:0-25120 GCA_032191745.1 Picea mariana | reverse complement strand
GTTTCTTATTATTATTAGGTTAACATAAATTTTAATATTCAATATCACTATAACATTTCATTTACATATTTACATATATTTAAATATATGTTTATATAAAAATGTTTATAGAAACATTGTTTGATTTTGTTTAAAGATTTTATCATAATAATGTTAATATAAAAATATTTATATAAACAATGTTTGATTTTTTCTTAAAATATATGTTTATATAAAAATGTTTGTAAAAACATTGTTTGATTTTGTTTAAAGATTTTATTATAATAATATTAATATAAAAATATGTATATAAACAATGTTTGATTTTTTCTAAATTTTTTTATCGTAATAATGTTGATATAATAAACATGTGATCTTGTTTATATAAGATTAATAAAAATTATAAACCACATCATAATGTAAGACTTTGTATAATAAAGTCAATTCATTATTAATCATCCTAGTGTTATTGTCAAAGTGAGGGAAACTCCCTTAGTGTTATAGTCAAAGTGAGGGAAACTCCCTAAACATGAGCCTTTCACCAAACAAATGATTTCAAAACATATTTTTGTTATATTCACTCATGATGTAGATACACACATCTTCAATCTTATTGTAATTGTTATGTTTATTTTGAGTAGGCTTTTATAGTTTCTTATAGTAATTGTCATGTTTATTTTGATTAGGTTCTTATAGTTTCTTACTTACTTCCTCGAATATTCTTATATGTTTTATTTCCGAGAAAATTTGAATGCATTTGGGACCTCACCTGGATTTTTTCAATGCATTTACAATTTTAAGTTTATTGAACTTTAATTCGTTTGTCAGTGATAAAGTGGTGATAACTCGATTTTCTAAAGTTCATCTTAGGTTTAGGTTTGTTAAAAAAATTATTAAACTTTTTAAAAAGTAGATAATGAAATTTATTTTTAAGATTGGATTTTGAGTTTTATTTTTTTTTATAAATATTATTTCACTTTTATAAATATTAATTAAATTATATAACTTTATAAAATTTTAGAATATTAAATTTTTAATTTAAAAAAAATTAATCCTTAAAAACATAAACAATTTTCAATTAATTTTAATTTTTTCTAAACAAGCTTCTACTCCATTCTTAATATTCTTTTACTTAAATTACTATTCTAAAAAATTTCTTTCCAGATTCTTAAGTTTGAATCTTGAAAATCCTCAAAATGATTAACAAAGATAAAAACTTCTATGCTTAACCTCCCAAGTATTATATCCTATACAAAGCCGTTATAATATTCTTTCATGTATTCTAGTAGCTTTGTCTCATGGCCCTCCATTATTGTAGCGACCATTATTTTTAGTACTACTACATTGAATTTGCTTTCTAATTATAATTCCACTCTAATTGTTTTACACTCTTGAAAGTGTCTAATTGTGTAATGTTAACCATTTTAATGTTTATAGCCTTAACAAAGAATTTCAAAATTTCTTAATAATTGTGTTTTATGAATCTTATACATGTTCAACTATTCTTTACATTAAATCAATTCTATAAAATTTTATTTTTCATAATTTTTTCTCATAAGCCTCACACATGTTTAGTTATTTTGTATATTGAATCAACTCTATAAAATTTTAATAAGTGTTGATACACAGTTTACATATATTTCTCTTAAGCCATAACAAATTTGAAAACCTAACTTAATGTCATATATAAGACTCTATATAATAAAGTCAAAGATAGCAGACTTAATGTTATTCTACGAAATTATTTTTTAAAAGGTAGAGGGATTGATGGTAAACAAATGATTTCACAAGATTTTTAGTGCATTTATTCATCACAAAATAAAATTATTGTATTTCCTTTTGTCATCCTTAAATGATGTATTGTTTTTTCAAACATTTTCATCAAAAAAATATTTTAAAATTATGATATTTTTTTATGAAATAAATAATATTTATAAATTATGAACATTTTCAAAATGAAAAACGTCATAGTTTCATTATGATATAAAATTTACTTATTTAATTTTTATTTTAAATTATTAATTATTATTATTAATTTTTATTATAAATCATAAATTATTATTATTAAAATAATTTATATCTAATAAATATTTAATAGAATAAATAATATATTTTATTGCAAATAATAATTATTTTTTTTACTTTAAACTAAATACATTTGGTTATAAATATAAAACTTAAAAACTACTAATTACCATTTATATCAACTTAGATGAAATGCATAGTTTATTGCAAACAAATAAAAAACTCAAATCCTTTTATTTTTATTATTTTTATTTTTAAGAGACATCAAACTAAAAAGTAATTGAATTTATGAAGTAACCGTGAAGTGTAGAATGGCATTTATTTTTCATCTTTTTTAACATTTAATATATGTAACATTAAAATATATATCAATTAATATTTAAAGAACTCAAAAATTTAATATTTATAATTTTTTTTTAGGTAATTTATTACTTTTTTAATATGTTGAAATTTTAAAATTTAGACATTATCATTCTTTTGTTAAAATAAATTTAAATATTCAACAATTCATTTAAATTAAGTGAAATTAATAGGTTAATTATATTAATTGTTTGGACTTCAATTAGTTAATTGTATTAATATTTGTTTAAATAAAAAAAATAAAAAAAAATCATATAAAAATGTTTATAAAAATAATGTTTAATTTTGTCTAAATATTTTATCTAAATAATATTAATATAAAAATATTTATATAAATAAAGTTTGATTTTGTCTAAATATTTTAAATAATGTTGATATAATAAACATGTAATGTTGTTCTCCGGATGGGGTGACATGAGGCACTCCGGTGACACTAGGCTTAGCACTAAGTCCGAGCATAAATGCCGATGGCCGCCACCCACAAGTTTGCATTTACGATGGTGGACGTCCATAACTGCAGCTATACGACGGAGGGACTCCTCCCTCGCATGACCGTTTACGCCCACAGTGCACTCAATATGACAGGGGTTAAGGGTGGACAGGTGACTTCGGCCTCTGGTTATTTGCTTTCCTTTGCGCCCAGACAAAGTGGGACTGCTCCTGCTTCGGCTCTTCTCTTCGCATCGACACTCTGGTGTAGTCTTGTACCCCTCTCGTCCTGGCTCACTCCCTTCTCGTTGCATTTTGGTAAGGATTTTCCTGGCATTTTGCTTTTTTGTGTGACGGGACAGAGTCGGTCTACTCTTGCTCTGTACCTGCAACCACTCTTGTCCTGGATTGTTAGCTTCTCGCTGCAACCGCTCTATCCATTCATACATTCCCCGGATACTATGGCTAGAAAGCGAGGCAGGCCTCGCCGTGGCTCGGCCTGGAATGCCCACAAGGCACAGCGGCAACGGAAAGAGAAATTGGAACATGCTCTGGCTTTGGCGACCTCCATTCTTCGGAAGAAGGCTCGGGCTGAGAAATTGGCATTGCTCACCACCATTGCAGAGTCGGGAGCCGGCTGTAGTAGTGAAGCCACGATAATTAAGCCGGGAGACAGGAAGGAGGCTGGGGCTGAGGACGTGTTTCCCACCTGTTTCATGGAGGAAGATCCATTTATGGAGGACCTGTCGACTGCAAAGGAGCCCCACGCCATAGAGGCGACTCACCAGGATGAAAGTAGACCCAATTTGGCTCAGGAAGATGATATCCCCGGCTGCATTGTTGAAGAAATTCCCTGGCCAGGTGACTACAGCCCCACCAGCCATGATATGCAGGCAACCGGAGCAGAGGTGAATGCGGATAACAATCGCTCGGTGAGGAAGGTTGTAGGGGATGATGCAGAGAAGATGGAGTTCGACGCTAGAATTGGAGCGACAACAGAATTGAGGAATGTTCCCCTCAGCGACGTGGGTGGTGGTTTGCATGGCTCTCTCCTATGTGCAGAGCATCTGGCTCTGGTGTTTGAACTCTGAGGCCACATGGCAGACCTGGAGCATAGGGCCCTTCTCATGGGCCAGTGCCTGGACTTGCTCCTCGACGGGTATTCCAATGTTCCAGCTCAGCGGAAGTGCCCCCTCTGCGCGCAAGCATTTTCCATCTCGGCTGGGTCCATGTGGCATACTGGCAAGGGCGACAGGTCACCGAGAACCTAGGTTTTTATGTTTTCTTGGTTCTTAGTCTTATCATGTTACTGTTTTATGCTCATTTGGACTATAGACATCTGTCCTAGTTTCCTCCGAGCAGGACAGATGCTACTTTCTTTCCTGTTTTATCATGCAACTGTTACATGCTCTCCACTTATGTTGGTTTCCGGTAATCGACAACATTTTTGGTGACTTAGACTTATACCACCATATATTTTGTCAAAGTTTTTTCGATAATCTAATATAGCAGGTTCCACTTTTTTATTTAAAAAAAAAAAAAACATGTAATGTTCTTTATATAAGATTAATGAAAATTAAAAAATAAATTATAATGTAAGACTTTGTTATATAAGATTAATGAAAATTAAAAAAGAAATTATAATGTAAGACTTTGTATAACAAAGTCAACCATATCTACGTATTATTAATCATCCTAATGTTATTGATAAAAGGAGGGAAACTCCCTAAAACATTAGCCTTTCACTAAACAAATGATTTCAGAACATTTTTTTATATATTTACTAGTCATATTATTAAATTATTATATACAATAACTCATGCATTTGTGTGTAATCTTCATCATACATAACTAGAGCTATGAGCTGCCGGAAAATCTCAAGGCTCTTGTTGCTCCTTGTAAGAAAAGCACCATCAACATGCACAAATAAAGAAGAATATATTAATAAATATCTATTACCAATGTTCTCCACATAATGTTTCTTGTTCCATAGATTGATTTCTTCTCCTCTAAACAATAATGCGAAATTTGATTGAAAAATTTGTGAAAGCATATTAGAAAGAACCAAAATACCATTGATCACATTTCTTCAAGTTGCACTAGAATTATATTGAATTCATAGGTGTAGTGTAACAACTCGCTCTTACGCATACCTAATCAGACTTATTCTTTGAGTGCACTTGTGTGCAAGTGATCCGGTCCATTATACGATTGGTTGTTTTGATTATGCCTATGAGATGTTATGGATTTGATGATATGTTATTTTGCTATATTTATATCGACGGGTGTTATTGACTGGGTTTTCCTGAGTGTGCAGGACTCTAGATGTTAGAGGATATCGAGGGCATCGATGGATCTTCTTGGACTCCAGATCGAGTCAGCGGGTGGACTGTTATGGTTTAAATGTTCTTGATATTACAGATGTGACATATGAATAGATATTATGATGTTGATTATTATAACTGACACGTTTTCTTGATGGATGTAGGCTGATGGTAGCTTGCTAACTAGACTCACATAGGAGTAAATTGGTCACCCACGACAACTAGAGACATTGAGAGAGAGTCGTGGCAGAAGCCATGACACAACCTACTAGCACTCTCATCGTGGCTCAAACTGTAGGTTAACGATTACCTAGTTCGAGAGATCTGCGATGTCATGAAGGCAGATTGTGACAGTCACTCACGATGATTCTAAAGGGCGTGCAATAAGTGAATATCCTTATTCCATAGAGGACCTTAGTCTCCCACAAGGTCACCTCACGGAGTATTGAATCTAGGAGTTTCAGGTCTACAAAATTTAGTCAAGAGGCGAGTGGCACCCTTGAAGAACATAGTGTGTCTTGAAGGGCACGTTGTGCAAATAAAATGGAAAGAGGTGAGTGGCACCCTTGGAGCGCTTAGTGCATCCTAAAGGGCACGTCGTGATTTTAACTATGGTAAGTTAATAAACCTAGTACCTAGAAAACTATTCCTCCTTAGGATTTGGTCGGTCTTAAAATGAATGATCATATGAGTAAAGTTAATAACAAGTTTTCCCTTAAAAATTGTCACAAAGCCTAGTGAATTAAAAAAAAAAAAAAACTAGGTCTAAGTAGAACCTAGGAGCAAAAAAAAATTGATTAGACATGTAACAAGAAAGGGATAAAAAAGATTTAAACTTTAATAATTAAAGTAAAAATTTTAAAGGAGGATTAATCTAATAAATGGGTAACTTGTTGTATTTTTTAAAACTTGCTAATTCTGAATTTATTTAAAAAGGAGAACTTAAAGAAAAAGATGAATGTCTAACTTAGTAAGGAATCTAGCCTTTGGAACTTTCTATTTTTGAACTCAACTAGGCTTTAAGTAAGGTGTAAGTCATTTAAGAATTATAATGGAATAAAGGGACACCGAGGAGTGCTTTTAGGAACGGTTTTAGGTGGGTGAGGGAAATAGGATAAATCAATTAATTAATAAATTGATTTTCTGGTGCAACTAAGAGATCGGGTGACATGTGTATGGGGGAGGTTTATCCTAATTAAATTTAATAAGAAGAATCTAATCAGGGTTTGGGAAAATAATCACTAAGAAAAAACTATAAAAAATATGGCGTAGGAGGAGTATTGATCACGTCTGGTTGCGTAAGGTTACACTGTCGGGATTTTATCTTGATTGAATTTATCTTGTCGGAGTTGAGATACCGAGCTCGGGTAATGAGTGGTAGCTCGACCTTGTGAGGCAAGATGAAAGATAGCATTCTTTGGTGTTGTGCATGTGGCCCCTTTGCGGCTCGAGGGGGATCAAGGGGGAGAAGAGTACCCCTAGAGTTGGCTGGGAGGTACTGATGAGGTCTTAGAGGTTAGCGAGCATGAGTTGTTCAGAGCGCCAATGCGGGGCATCGACTTCAGTTCGTCATCATCAGTTACGGTACACGTGTTAGTGTTGTATTGAATTTAGTGTGTGTGTGTGTGTGTGTGTGTGTGTGTGTGTGAATGCATGCCTCGGAGACAATTTTAATGGTACCCTGAAGCTCGATTGGTTGCACTTGTTGTTGATCTGTTAAGCAATAAGACAATTAATTTAGAAGTTGCATTTTTTCTTCACCATCCTTTAGTCTAAATTTCCATTGTAGCTGAAGTTGGTCTCTTATTAAATTTTAGCTAAATTATTAATACGATGCAAGATCTTTGCAATGAGGAGCTTGCATCTAAGTTGCTACAGAAAATGTAGTTGAATGCTTATTATCATTTATGTTATATGTATGGATTATAGAATAGAACCATTTATGTTGATGGATGATCCATTGGGATGTTGATTGTATAAAAATTAATTAACTTTAAAGAATGTGTTATCCATACGGATTCATGAGAAGTTGTATTAAAACCTATGGTGTGATTGATAACAGTCTTAATACTCGTAATACAATTGTTGGGTTATCCGACCCACCTTATTCTACTTTAATTTAAAGATTGCAACTCGCCTCTCGCCAAGTACTTCTGGCTTGCGTTCGTCTTTGCTTTAATGATATATGAGATTAGGTTGTTATCGATCTTAATTTAGTAATCCATTTCGAGACTGATAAATCTTTTGGAACCCACCTCGATAAGCATATGTCACACTGAATTGTATCATTTATTTAAGACTCAATCCAAGCGTAATCACAGTGCATTTTCCACACCACATTACAGTTTCCACGGTATTGGTTGCGAAGACCTAGAGAGAAATTACATTTGAACCCATTATTATAGCACCCTTTATTAAAGGAAGTGAACTGTTGGATGGATTTAGTTAGGAATTCAACTTATTCCTTTGCGCAGCTTGTGATAGGTAATGGTGTTCTCATCAGACCTTGCTTGTGTGGAGAGTGGTCTTAGTATTTAAAAGGTTAATGAATTGTGGCTCACCCTCCTTTGACACCTTTTTGGCTGCTTTGTGTGGTTTGGAGCTCAGAATTGTCTAACCTTGGTGAGGGAGTCATCCTATCACCTGTGTGTCTTGCAGTTGCTCACAAAAGTTTTGTGGAGTACTCAGATCCGAGTACTTCTTCGCTGGAGATCCACCCTTATCCTATGTAATATATGACCCTCCCTTGTTGACCATCTATGGTTTATCCATTTCCATATTTCACTTGTTGTCATGGATCACTTCTCCTTCCATATCAGGGATTTTGTGTTGTCCCAGTCGTTGATGCCCTTGGTATTTTCTGAGCTCCATCGTGTTCTTTCTGAATGGAGAGGTAATTCTGGTTCTTTTTGTTGTTGTCTCAGCGATAGTTTCATTGTCTTCCCTGTTACCACTTCATGATGTCAACATATGACCCTTAAGGGATGTTCCCTCCAAGTTTGTAAACCTGGCGGTTTCCATTTTAATTTCAAATTAATTTAATTCCTCTTAATTTTATTATTCTTTCACCCAGCTTTGAAGTTTTTCAATTAAATTTCTCCCTGTAGCATTGTTAAAATTTCAGCATCTTGAACCCGGGGACTTGTAATTAGGGATGAATCACAGGGAAACTTTATGACGGTGGAGTTCATTTTTGTTATAATCGTTTAACAATTTACCCCAGTAAACTCAATTTTGGGATCGATAATTCTTGTTGCTTGCTTCTCATCTCAGATACTTTATTTAGTTGGGAATTCCTAGGATAAAATGTATGTTAGAATAGGATGGAAATTTTATTATTGTTATTATCATATTAGATTCATAACATTTAATAATTATTATTAATCATAAAAACAAATTCATAACAGTTAAATTATGATTATTAATAGTTAGATTGTAAGAACCTAATTGAATTAAGCCTCAAAAAATTCATAATTATAAACATTAATATTATTCAGCATAAGAAATAAGCAATTTCATTCAAAATATAAGCAACAAAAATTTAAATTTATGAACAACAATCTAATAAATTATATAACAACCACATAACCCAGCAAATTCATGAATATAGATACCTCTGGCTGATGTTATTTTCTCAATATCCTGTTGTCCTCTCTGCTGCTTTGCCCAAAACTCTGCCTTATGCTCTGACCAAACCCTGCCCAAAACTGACTAACCACCCAGCCAGTTAGGAGCATCCTATCTGGCTCCCTAGCTCCAACATTCCATGAGGATTCCTAGCCCCCGAGCCCAAAACTCCCAGCAACCTGGTGCCCCCTGCACCAGTTCACCCAAACTCCAAACCAGAAAATATCCCTCCGAAAATACAGTCCTCTCCAAAATTTTCATAATAATCCCCCCATTTACTACCTTATCCCTCCATTTAATACCCTATCCCCTATCATATGTAAAGTTTTTTAATAAATAAATTAAAGTTATTAATCCTTTAATTCTTTACCCAAACCAATAAATCTGTTAAGTAATCAATTAATTAATTAATCAACATATATTAAACAATAAGTAAATAATTAATTAATATTATTAATATTTAATCATTACTTAACTAATACACATTAGGACAGTTAATTATTTAATTAACTATTCTTGATAACCTTAAGCAACTATTTAACTAGAGTTGTTACATACACCCACCCTTCAGGAAACTTTGTCCCGAAGTTAAAATATTTTATAATACAAGGGAAAAGAAACATGGTTCACTTATTCATAACAAATAGCCGTCATTATTAGAAAGTAAGCCAAGAAACTCATTCATACTAGTGTACATGCGCAAGAAATGCATGTGTATCTAGTACATACAAGTCTCATTCATGTACTAATATCAATAACTATCATCTCTATAGTAATTTCCATATGCATCCAATCCCTTCAACAAGACTATTCATTTTATAAGAGAAAATAAAACAATCTATTGTTTGCGAAATCCTTTAATTTCAATTATCTAGCTCAACAATGTTATTTAGACAATTGTAATTTAATTACATAATTTATGAATATTCATATATATATATATATATGCATTTTCTTTTCAGAAGGAAAAACAATAAATTCCACCATAAGACAAATCTCCATACACTCTCAACTATTTCTACTCATCCTTCCTCCCTAACTTACTTCCATCTTCCATTCATATCCTTCCTCTGTTGGACTATCTTGGAGCGTCAACTATATTGACCTAACTCCAAATAGAACCCGTAAGTGGAAGTGTCGCTATCTTGACAAAGCTTCCCCAGCAGGCAACTGATAGTCATTGTCACACGTCTAGGGGAGTGTGAGCTAACATCATCCTCCCATGACTTCAGGTTTCGAAGGGTACACGGTGGGAAATGCCTCCACCCCTCCTAATCATAACTAGGGTCCACACCCTACAATGGAATTTATAGTGGCACCGTGTTACTGGGAGTTTTGTCATTGTCTATTCAATTTTGGGCAGTCTTACCACTTGAAATCCTACATTGGTCCACATATCATAGAAATGCATCCAAACCAATATAATTCACATACAAAGATTCATACCATAATGTTTCTCGGCTAGTGGTCATGGCATCCACTTTCATCATCATTATACCTTGGCTATTTCATATCCCATAACCTGCAAGTTAGTCTGTAGCACAAACTCATACATTTCTATGCATTATCATCATGTAATTGCATACAACCATAATTTCAATTCGATATCTGCGTACCAACAAATTTAACATCAAATTTTTCAAGTTAGAAATAGATCTCATTATATCCCATAATTCAATTAACGACACCCATTCATAAAATTATCATTTACATAATAGATTGCATCATATCCAACATCATTCAAATAGCATTTAAATCTTCATAGGATTCTCATTCACACAATATGTTGCATCATATCCACCATCATCAATAACATCTAAACATTCATAAAATTTACATTCTCATTGTAGATCGCATCATATCCATCATCATCAATAACATTTAAACATTCATAAAATTTACATTCTCACAATATATCGCATCATATCCATCATTATCCAAATACATTTAAACATTCATAAAGATTCATACGTCTTAAAAGTTCAAGTGTATTATTTAATAGTTTCACTTGTGAATAGAAAAATAAAAGTGTGTAGGCCTCAAGTAACCCTGGCTGTCTAAGTAAAAAGGTGGTGTTACATACACCCAACCTTTGAGAAACATATTCTCGAGGTGGTTAAAAAAGTGAGGGATAGTCTCGTCATAATGTCTCGGCGTCTTCCCAAGTAAAAGATCCTGGACTATACTTTTCCCATTGGACGGTTCCGGAGCTGTCGAACTCTACGGTCCAATATGTGTAATGGTTCTACCATGAGAGCTCTCATGTCCGATACCTGCAATTCCTTCCAATTTAGTTTATGTGATTCGTCAACAACATAATGACGTAAAACAGATACATGAAAAACGTTATGAGTTTTATGCAAGTGGGGTGGCAGTACGAGACGATAGGCAACGGGTCCAATTTTCTCCTAGATTCTGAATGGTCCTATAAATCGAGGTGACAAATTTTTCCCCTTCCCGAACCGTATGGTACTCTTGTTAGTCCTGATATGAATGAAAACCTAGTCTCCCACTTCATAACTTCGGTCGGTCCTGTGTGCATCTGCATAACTTTTCTGCCTATCCTATGCTTCCTTTAGTCTCTGCCTAATTTGAATCACCTATTCCTCCATATCTTGAATCAATTCTGGCCCAGTTGTTACTCGGTCTTCTAATATTTCCCAATTCAATAGCGTTCTACATGGCCTTCCATACAAAGCTTTGTAGGGTGGCATTCTGATGGAGCTACGAAAATTGTTATTGTAGGCAAACTCTACCAAAGGTAGGTACTTATCCCAATGGGTTTGATAATCCATCATGTACATCCTAAGCATGTCTTCCATGACTTGATTTACTCTCTCAGTTTTCCCATCTGTTTCAGGATGATAAGTTATGCTTAAGTTCAACTGAGTCCCCAACGCTAACTGCAAACTTGTCTAAAACCTAGAAGTGAATCTAGAATCCCTATATGAAATGATCTTCTTAGGTATCCCATGCAAACGGATGACCTCACTTACAAAAACACGTGCCACATCAGTGACATCATAAGTGTCTCTAACCGGAATAAAATGAGTAGTCTTGGTTAACTTATCAACTATCACAAGAATGGCATTATGTCTATGAGATGTGAGCGACAACCCCACAACAAAATCCATAGAAATGACTTCCCACTTGGACATAGGAACATCATGTGGTTGTAGCAGGCCTTCCGGGTGATGGTGGTTGGCTTTCACTTGTTGACACTCTAGGCACTTAGTGATGAAATGGACTACATCGCGCTTCATGCCTACCTAGAAGAAAAGCTTCCTCATGTCTACGTACATCTTCTTCACACTCAGATGCACACAATAAAGTTCTCTATGGGCTTCCTTCATTATGATGCTTCGAATATCCCCATCTTCAGGGATGTACATCCTTCCCCAATATCTCAATAGTTCATCTTCTTCCAGACTATATCCTTCATACTTTGGATCTAATTTCCTCCCACTCTCGAGGTTTGAAGTAACCTCTAAATACCAACTGTCTCCTTGGAGATGCATCAACACATGTTCCCTTAGTTTGAACTTTAAAGGTACCAAGGAGAAGACACTTGGTCTCCTACTCACTACATCATATGACCACAAGTCCAGAAACAATACATAACCACGGTGCACAAGCACTAATCTCCAATGCTCGAAATCCACTCTGCACAATCCTCAAGACTCGCACCTGCAGCCACCGAGACACACAATTCAACGCATATGTACAACGTGCCATGGAAATCCAATGAGTCAAGCATTGAAGGATAGCCTTAGACTCATTTCATCAACATTAAGTTGGAAGTCACCTTAATTAGTTGCAAATGCAAAATATAAGAACTTAGAACAAGATAAGTGGGAGGAGGCTTCATGCGCACTAGGCAGGTAAGTTAGAGAAATTGGTGAGTATGGTGCAAATCTAGCATAGCTACTGAGCGAGGGAGTCAGTAGTTTTCTTATGAAATGACACTAATCTTAGATGCTTAACCCTAACATATCTGCTTCCCCTAAAAAGAGTAACGTTTGTTTACAGAAGAGTAAAAAAAAACTTACGCCTAACCCTGTTTTCTAGTTAAGTTGTGCAAATGTGAAATGTCCTTGAACTCACCCTGACAACTTTGGTTGATGCAAGTTAAATCATACAAGATGGTTAGGACTCGAGGGAATAGAGGCAGAGGAGCATCATCGTAGGCACCGCCAAAACTTCCAGCGCCGCCACCACCATCGCCTGAACTAGCTCTCATACTACGCTCTTTGGAGGCCATAAATGAGACTTTAAAGGGGCGTCAACCAACAGGGATCGAAGTGGAACCCCCACCATATGGAACGGGTAATCTAGAAGTGTCGAAGGATTCAGGGGGAGGACCTCCACCCGAAGATATCACTAGAAAACTGTAGAAGATCAAACTTCCAAAATTTATCGGGGGTCGCGCCAGTGAACGCGCAGAAGCATGGTTGGAAGGCATGACAAGGTGTTTTGCCTTAAGGGACTATGCGTCCACCTCAAAGGCGAAGATAGAAATTTTTTAGTTGAGAGACAGTGCCTTGAACTAGTGGGGCAACCTGAAAAGGCAACTGCATCTTACCCCAGACATCGTATCTTGGGAACTTTTTGAGGAGAGGTTTCGAAGGAAATATCTTCCAGCTTACTATGAGGAATAAAAGGTAGGAGTGTTTCATGCTCTAGTACAGGGAAACAGAACCATAGAAGAATATGAGATTAGGTTTATGGAATTGGTCAAATATGTTTCATATATGGATAATGACCAATGACAGGAAGAACGCTTTCTCTATGGGTTGAACCCTAATATAAGGGCTATGGTGTGGATGTGGAAACCGTCTTAAGTAGCAGAAGATGTGGAAAATGCACCTTATGTGGAGGAACACATGAACTTAATCAGAGGTATGAGACCGACCTTTTTGCATCATCCTAGATTCTTGAGGAAGTCCCCTAGGACATATCCCAGGGGAGGGGGGTGAAGGCCACCTCCATATGGTAACAGAGTTGCACCAAGGACAATAGCCACAGGGATTTCAATGGAAGTGAGTGCAACATCTTGTTCATCACCAATGATGCAGGCAGGTCCACGACCATCTCAGGGAGAAGCTAGTAGGGGTAGGGGTTCCAGGGGAAGGAACTCATTTCAGAGACAGTCACAGAACAGTGTGCAGGTTCAATCTCGTGTTACCTATTGGGGATGTGGAGGAACCCATTACCAGCGTGACTGCCAAGAGTTACAATCAGTATTTGTGCATAGAGAAGGAAAGGTCCCGATGGGAAGAGAACGTAGAAGCCACTAGATTTATGCAGTGGTTAATAATCGCCAGACTGAACATCAATCCATGGTGGTGGAGTCATCAGGTATGCTAAATCATATCAACGTTAAGATTTTATTTGATTATGGTGCTACAGATAGTTTCATTTCACCATCTGCATTAGAAAAGAGTGGGTTGGTAGCCTACGAGCATGAAGACTTTAAACAAGTCGAGATGGCCTCGGGGGAAAAACAAGTGGTGGGACCTAGCGTTGATAATTCTATAGTAGACTTGGGAGTGTGTACTACCATGTTGAAGGTATACGTCACTTCTCTCGGGGTGTATGACCTAATCATTGGAATGGATTTGTTAGAATCTCATCGAGATTTGGTAGATTGTTTTGCAAAAAGGGTGCTTTTTGTCAATGATGAAGGAAGACCAGTAGAGATCCAGGGTGCACGGAGAAAGGTGTCATTATGCTTTATATCAACTATGAAGGTTAAGCGATGCTTGAGGAATGGGTGTCGAATATATGTAGTGGAAGCATTGAATGAAAGGAAGGGACCTTCCTTGGATCAGTACCTGGTATTGTCAGAATTTAAGGATGTTTTTCTGAACGAGTTACCAGGGTTACCTCCTGAGAGGGAGCTCGATTTTACTATTGAGCTAAAACTTGGTGCAGAACCAATTTCCAAAACTCTATATCGGATGACAGCACCAAAACTTTGTGAGTTGCAAATGCAGTTGAAAGAGTTACTGAACTTAGGGCTAATAAGGCCCAGTGTCTCACCTTGGGGTGCACCGGTAATTTTTGGAAAGAAGAAGGATGGTTCCTTACGACTGTGTATAGATTACAGGGACTTGAACCGTGCTACAATGAAAAATAGGTACCCAATATTGTGAATAGATGACCTATTCGATCAAATGAAAGGAGCAGTGGTATTCTCAAAGATCGATTTGCAATCAGGGTATGATCAGTTAAGGATTACAGAAGGCGATATCCCAAAAACTACCTTTCGAACATAGATTCATAATCAATTTAATTATTATTATTACTCATAATAGTTAGATTCATAATAATTATTATTTTAATCATTATGGCAAGTCTAATACTTATAAGTGCACTTCCTTCTGACTCTAATTAATGCAAGACTAATTGTTCAATATTAAAGCAAACCATTATCTAACATTCAACTTTTAAATAACTTGTGTTTTACGCCTGTACAATCTTTATAATTCCATGATTGTATAATGGTGTATAACATGAGCTCTTAATGATAAAATTATGTACAAGTTTGTACTAACTCATCAATACAAGGATTACCATGATGTAGGAAGTTGATGGCGTATGATGATTTTTTTTTAATGGAGAATAACTCTATGATTGCAGAAGTTAGAAGGATGTATTACAAGTTGTAGTTTTATGAGTCAATTCTTTTTAAACTGTCAAGTTGAATAATTGTAGTTATTGTTACATTGACATGATGTATGCCTGATTAAATGAAAGACCCTGGAAGGTATATCACTTCTCACTCATCAGATTTTATTTTAATGAATGATTGATTAAATAGTGCATCTGGATTTTAAATAGAATTGTGCCTCCAACTTGTTATTGCTAGATGGATTGTGTATGTCAGCTCCCTTGCACGCTGGTAAATTTAAGTTTGATTGAAGTAATGTATAAATGTTTAGATTTATCTGGTTGTGCACAGTGAAAGGCCATTATTGATCGACCATTGTGCTTTATTTGATTACTATGAAAAATATTGAATCAATGATTGTTAATTCTCACTCACTTTAAAGGTTCATGCTAATTGTTTCGTTGATGTTGGTTGCATTTGGTTGGTATGATTATTGTCCTTAGCTTAGTAGACTTTGTCTTGCTTGTGTCGGGCGAGATGTAGATACCTCCTTGTTCCTCAGAATAGTCACACGCCTTGAGACCTTAAATGGTCAAAATCGATGGGAACCTAGGCTTGAGCATTACTTATGTGTCTTGGAGGTCCTAACCTTGCAGGGTAGCACGGGTGGGTAGTCATTTTTATTTTTGTATGATTGATTTTCATATGTTGCATCCAGCTACATGATGTGCTAATATGCTAGGTCATTATGTTTTTTGTTGCATGAACTGTATGCGTTGTGTTTGTCATCGAGTTGCATTGATTGACTGTTGTCGTTGTTACCTTCCTGTTTAAAAAAAAAAAAAATTGCACATGTTATGCATCGCATGTTATCGTAACGATGGGGGACGTTACATATGGTATCAAATATGGGTCTACCCATGACTTTGGATCACTATAGATTCCATTGATTAGATACTCGATTATAAAATGTCGCTAATTAAACTGATTTGTATTTGTGTAGGTAATCATGGTTAGAGAACGTTGTGGAGGCAAACGATGGGGTGTTAGGGAAGGAGGTGTGACACCCCTAGTAGCATCCATGCCCTAGAGGTATAACCTCCTGACAGATGAACAGGTTGTCGGGAAGGAACAAATAGTTGTGGTTATGTGGCTGGGATGATGAGTTCCTTTAAGAGGATGTTTGAGGCACTGATTATTCGTTTGGATAGAGATGAGTCCAGGGTGTCGGAACCTCTTCAGGTTCCACCGCACGCCCTAGTCAATACTGGTAGCATTCACCAAGAACTCGAGAAGGTCAAGTATCCTGAGTTCTTTGGTGCCCCAGATGGCGCATCCGCCGAGGCATGGTTGGAGAATATGGAGATGTGATTTGCACTTCAAAACTATAACTCCAACATGAAGGTCTGCATGGTGGTATTTAAACTGAAAGGGAGTGCTCTTTTATGGTGGAAAATACTCCTACCACAATTGAACATGGTCATTGAAGACGTGTCATGGGAACTGTTTGAGGAATGGTTTTGTGAGAGGTATATGTCTGAGGAAATCATTGAGAGTCACCTCAATGAGTTCAATGCCTTGCAACAGGGTGGATGTACAGTGCCCAACTACAAGTTCCGTTTCATGGAGCTTCTTCGGTATGCTCCACACCTGAGTACCGAGAAACGTAAGGTCAACAATTTCTTGTTTGGCCTTAATGTTAGCATTCGTGAAAAGGTGAGGATTTTGATGCCTCAAACCTTGCATGATGTTGTCCAGAAGGCCCTAATAGCAGAGGAGGATCTTATCAGTGAGGCTCAAAGCAGGACTCCAGTGAGACCAGTGGGACAAGTGTCATATGGTGCATTGTATCATCAAACACCAACTAGACATTCACCAAGATATAGAGGCACTCAGAGAGGCTCCACATACACTACACCATGGCGACCGACACCTCAATAGTGAACTCCTTACATAGGACCACAACACTAGAAACAACATCGAATGGAGCAACAACATTTTGGGCCTGTTCAGCAGAACATACTAGGGTTCCAAGCCAGTGGGTTGTCATCTTCTACTTCAAGTACTAGGAGTACTAGACCGAAGAAAGGGTGTTGTACATGTGGAGAGCCAAATTACCAACATGACTGCCCAATTGAGAGGACCAGAGCATATGGATCAACCAGAACCATTAGCTTGGGAGATTTGGGCAAGGCCCATCTTATTCATGCAGTGGTGAACAACCCCCAAGAAGAGCACTAGTTGACTGTGCTCAAGACATCAGGTACCATCGCTGACCAGACCCTTAGTATTTTGATAGATCCACGCGCTACATAGATTTTTATTTCTGGTGCAACACTAAAAAGAATTAAGGTAAAGGCAGTCAAACAATACGAGTTTATCTTTGTAGAAATGGCTTCAAGAACCAAACCGAAGGTTGGAGGGAAGGCTATGGGATTTAGCATTAACCTGTGAGAGTTTTTCACAAGGACCAACTTGTACATCATGATATTAGGGTCTTATAATGTTGTGATCGGTATGGAATGGTTGGAATCGCATGAGGCGATACTCAACTATAAGACGAAATTGTTGATCTTGGTCGATGACGAGGGACATAGACACATAATTGTAGGTAGAAACCAGGGAGTTTCCCTAAGGTTCATCTCTTCCCTATAGATATAGAAGAGCATGCACAAGGGATTCCATCTATATGGGATCCTTGCGTTAAATGAAAAAGGCATGGCAGAAGGACTGGAAATCCTTCCAGTAGTACAAGAGTTTGTGGATGCCTTCCTAGAGGAGATACCAGGGTTTCCTCTTGAGAGGGAATTAGAATTTTCAATCTACCTAAAAGAGAGAACTAAACCGATAGTAAGAACGCCTCATCAGATTTTGACCTCGAAGTTACAAGAGTTGAAAATGAAACTAAATGAGTTGTTGGACCTAGGACTTATATGTCCAAGTGTGTCACCATGGGGTGCACCTATTATTTTCATACGGAAGAAGGATGGGTCGTGGAGACTCTGCATTGACTATCGTCAATTGAACAAGGAAACGATCAAGAATCAATCTCTGTTGGCAAGGATTGACGATCTATTTGATCATATGAAAGGTGCAACAATGTTTTCGAAGATCGACTTGAGATCGGGGTATCACCAACTATGAATCAAGGAGGATGACATCCCTAATACCTCTTTTAAGAAGAGGTTTGGATATTATGAGTTTATTTTTTTACCGTTTTGACTGACAAATGCCCCTGGGGTATTTATGAGCTTGATGAACGGGGTGTCGCAAGAATACTTGGAAAAGTTCTTCCAAATATTCATTGACGATATTTTGATATATTCTCATATGATGGAGGAGCATGATGAACACTTGTGCCTAGTACTACAGTGTCTACGAGAGAAAAAATTGTTTGGGAAGTTGTCAAAATGCTTGTTTTATCAATCGAAGATTAACTACTTAGGGCATATCATCTCTGGCCAAGGTATCGGTATGGATCCAACAAAGGTAGAGGATATTATGGAATGGCCTGCACCAACAAATTTCCTAGAAGTGCGTAGCTTCATGGATTTAGCGAGATATTATCGACGGTTCTTCGAGGGTTTTTCGAAGATATCAAATCTGATTACAAAATTGCAGAAGAAGAACAAGAAGTGTGTTTGCACAGATAAATGCATGGAAGCATTTAAGAGGCTCAAGGAGCTATTGAAGACAACACCAATACTAAAGGTCCCTGACATGGACGAGGATTTATTGGTATGCACTGATGCATCCAAAGAAGGCTTTGGCGGAGTCTTGATGCAAGATAGTTGAGTGATCGCTTACATCTCAAGAAAGTTGAGATGGCATGAGGAGAACTATGTGATGAATGATTTGGATTTGTTAGCCATTGTTTATGCCTTGAGAGTATGGAGACACTACCTTATTGGACAAAAATTGGAGCTAAAAATGAACCACTGTGGTTTACAACACATCTTTATGCAAAGCGACTTGAACGCACGACAACGATGGTGGTTAGAATTGATTAAAAAGTATGATTTCGAGATTAATTACATAAAAGGAACAGTGAATAGAGTGGCTCATGCATTGAGTTGGAGACCATGCATATCTTTGGTGATTCCTTTGCAGACGAATATATGTGAAAAGATTCTAACTTTACAGTGCGACGATGATTGGTACAAAGAGGTCCAGAATTTTATCGGACAAAACACAATGATGGTACCAAAATTTGAGTGATTTATTGTGGACAACGATGAACTATTGAGATATAATAATCGGATTTTCGTGTCGCCCAATGATGAATTGAGGATTATTATCCCAAATGAGGCTCATAGAGAAGTGTACATGGCTCATCTTGTAGTCACGAAGATGAGGGCAGAGCTTAAACCCTTATTCTTTTGGAAAGGAATGAACGTAGACATAGTAAACAACGTGGCAAGATGTCTATAATGTTAGCAGGTAAAGGATGAAAATAGACATCCAGAAGGATTACTAAATCCACACACTATTCCGGAATCGAAATGGGATGTCATTTTAATGGATTTCATTGTTGGATTAACACTGACAACAAGAAGACACGACTCAATTTTTTTAGTAGTCGACACTCTGACAAAGAGTGCTCATTTTATTCCTATGCATACTATGTATCAGGCACTTGGCATAGCTAGAGTTTTCATCAGTGATATTGTGAGGCTGCATGGCATGCCTAAGAGGATCATATCTAATCAAGGATCAATGTTTACAGGATGATTTTGGACGAGTTTCCAAGAGGCCTTGGGAACCCAACTTAACTTTAGTATCGCATATCACCTGGAGACGGATGGGAAGACTGAGCGAATGAACCAAATATTAGAGGATGTGTTGCATATGTATGTGATGGACCTGTTATCACTCTGTAAATTCCCATAGGTTGTCAGAGTAGAAGAAATTTACAAGAGGTAACTTTATCCAACCACTTTGAAATTGGAATCTAGCCCTACCAGTTTAAGAGAGGGATCTCTCTGTATGATTTAGCTATGTTTTAACTTCAATATATTAGGCTAGTTAAACAAAATAAGATTGAAAAGGTTTGTTGTTTTTTTTGTTAAGTTGGATGAAAAGAGTTTGCGCTTCCATTGGGCTATGGGGTCTATACTATAAAGGTGGAAATCTAAACAGAAATAAAAAGATTGTTTTCACAGGGAAAGATAATGCATTCATTGGATTCTTTAGTAGTAAAATGATGAATAGCAGAAAAGATGAGAATTATCAATTAAAGAAAAAAAGCATTTAAGAATTTCTTCACTGTAATATCAAAAATATAAACATAAATATCTTTCAAAGCCAGAAACAGGGTATACAAAGATAAATCCTGCAATATACGCTACTTTTAAAATATTAGATTGGAAAAAAATATGACAACTGAGCTAGAAGAACATTCAACATAGAAGAGAAAACATCACCAATGAATAACACGCGAGAATCCTAAGAAACATCTCTTTGTATTACTGGAAGATCTCTTGACAAAAATTACAGTCTTTCTAGCTTACAGGGCATAAAGATCAACCCTCAGTACTTCAAAGTTTGAAGTATTTATAATAAAAATTACATACAATCCTGTCATTAAAGATCAAGACATGGAAATCTAAATTTAGCTAACTAACTCAAAAAAATACAAAAATTTAGGAACTGTTTGATGATGTGTTGAAACTTCATGCTGATTTCTGGGGTGAACCATTGGTGAATCCTCTGCATGACTTCATCTGACTGGATAGATTACTAGGCTTGGAAACCTCAACTCCTACTCTATCAGATTGCATAACTCTTCCCACCAAAGGTTATTGGGAATGATAACTTTCAACAGTCTTCGGTATACTTCATCCATCTCCGTATACTTGGAAAAAGTTGGTTTGATGATGAAAATGTATAGGATCTTGTGTTGTATGCTGATATCTGACTGGAAAGCCTCCAAGAACACTCTACCTATGATACTACCCTGTATTCCCAAGAATTTAGAACTATCTTTAGCCACAGTCGCTTGTTTCTTTTTATAATCAGAAAGTGTCATTAACTTGTTGTTTATGACCCTTAAGCCAGGGAGGCCTTTCTTCTACAGAGCTTCAATTTTACTAAAAAATCTTTGTACTCCTATGTCCATAGCCTAGACTTTTTCTTCTAGGTGCAACATCAGTCCTCTTTTGGTTAGGACCCTCTTGACCTCTAGGATGGTTTCTGTCCTATCTTGAATTTTCAACTCCTCTAACTCTTCTCTAGTTTTTTAAGTCAGGAATTTAATAATCTTTGTGGCTTCTACGGGCATTTCTCCCAATTCTCCTTTTATCTTTTCGATTTCCTGCTTGCTTCTTTGCACCAATTCATTCAACTCAAACATGATTTGCACCATAGGCCATATTTCATTTATGGATTTGGTGATATCCATCCAGACATTTTCCTTGACCTCAGCAAGTGTTTTTCCTACCACTGTCTGCTTTTGAAGCTATTGTAATTCTTGTCTGAGCTTGTCTGATGTTTGTTTCTCTTTAGAGTAGCTAGCTTGGTAAGAAGACTTGAGTTCCTGAAGGTTCTCAACCTCCTTTTTAAGTATGATAATCTCTATCTCCTACGAATTCATCTCCTCCATGGATTTTGCCAGTTTTACTGTCTTCTCCAGAGCTGTCAGTGGAGTTGCTGAGGGAATGTTTGTTGTCCATGCTGTGCTTACTCCTATGAGTGGAACTGTGCTCAATGGAATAATCTCCATGGGCTTTGATTGTTCCTTCTCTTTCAATATTTTTTCCAATTCTGCTTCCATCTCCTTCAACTATGCATTCTGCTCCGTGATCAACTTGAGCATCTAATGTTTTTTTCCTTCTATCTCAGCTATCTCCTTTGCCTGTGAGTCTTATGTTGGTGGAAGTTTCAACTATTTCCTCAGAGATGTTATATCAGCATTTTTCTTTTTAAGCATCTCCTTGACTTCTTTCACATTCGAGGGATCATACCTGATCTTGAGGACCAGTTCTTCCAACATCTTAATTCTATTATCCTTTGAAAAGGATGATATCTTCTCTAACTTCAGTTGTGTCTGGACATAACTCAGGGATGCCTGTAACTTGGTGGTTGTAGTAGAAGCATTTTCCAACGTGGAGAAAATCATTTCCCCAGTTTGCCTGTGCATATCCATTTGATCAGCAGGATGCACATCTCTTGTATGAAACTCGAATGTTGCCCTTTTGTAGTCAGTGATTTCTTTCAGGTCTGGCACCTGTGCCTGCAGAAATGCCATGTGCATCCTACCCTTCTCTGTGTCAAATGAAGACAACATTATGTGCTGAGATCTTGATGTATGTTTCCATAACTGAGCATATGTACTGCTGGTCAGTGTCTGATTTTTCTTTTTGATCAGATCATATTTCTCAAAAATACTCAATTTTGGTCCTTCTTTGCTTAGTTGGTTGACTGGTGGAGTATTTGTGGACTTCTTAGGAAAAATGTGAAATGATCTGCTTGCTGCTTGAGATGAGGAGTGACCGGTCATCCTTCATAGTTGTAGTGGACTTAATTTCTTTTTCACCAGTCGTGTCAGGTATGTGACTAGTTTTTGGCCTCTTGGTATGTAATTGGAAATCCTCGGCCGAGACTTCAGTGATAGGAGGTGAAGAATACTTCCTGGGTCTCTTCTCCTTGGGAACATGAGGTGTAGTCATCTGTGAGATAGTGACCGAAGGGTCCTGCTATTCTAATTCAACCAGAGTGTTCGGCTCCCATTCTGTTTGATTCGAGAATTTTTCTATCTCAGGCTTGGGAGTATCAACATATGGGGCATTTTTATTCTTAATCCTCATCTCAGAAATTGTCCCGCATGGATCATAGTGCCATATGAAGCTAACAAAAAAATTCATCTCTTTTAACATTCTATCTACTTCCTCCCCAGTGCCTCGGCTATTGTAGATGAATGATCCTATTTGCCCTTTAATTCTAAGTTGCTGCTTCTTTTTCAGAGACACGAAATGTATGTCATCTGAGTTGATCATTTTCCTTATGTACTCTAGAGAAAATATCCTCACGGATAGGTACTTGGACAGTCTGTATGGAGCCAACTCGCATCCATAAACTCTGATCTCTGTGTGATCTTGGTACAGGTACTAGTGTCCATTTTCTACAAGGTCTGAGAGGTGTAAAATCCTCTGAATCTCCTCATTTATTCTCGGTTCAGGTCTGCCACTGAGCATGCTCACTACTGGGTGTTATAACTGCTCGATAAACTGTTTGAAGTTGAATTCTGAAGAATTTTGTTGGAGTAGCGAAGTCCAAGCAGTTACCACCTGTGGCTTCCTGTCCTGGTCCATCTTCTACATTGAAAAGGAAAATCTGCCCATATGAAAGAAAGTGAACATGTAGGCCAGTATTGAGGAATACCAGAACATGCCCTCTGTGGAAAGATTCGAAAACTGTTCATGAATATTGTTTTCCAGGAAAGTGTTGTAATCGAATATAGGTTCATCTACCCATTGGTCGGAAAAGTAACCTAGTAGAGCAGAGAGTGAAGAAATGATTTGGTTTCCCTTTACTGAGAATAGGGAGGAAGGGTATGGGGGATTTATCTTGGGGAGTTGAGCAGCTTGGGGGAGGAAAAACTTGAAAATCTATGCTCTCTGAGGGAACGATAACTTATGGTAAAGCTCCATAATAATTTCGAGATTGAAAGGAGAGAGGGATTCGGTTCTAGGTATCTGCATCATTTGGTCTATGGCCTGTGGTGTGATGAAAAACAGAGTTTCTCTTGAGGAAGACACCACAGCTCTATGGTCAGGGAGATAATGAGCATGGCACTTGAGGGTGAACTCGGGGAAAAGGTGGACCTGTGGGAAAAGATATAGAGGAAGGTTGGAATCCCAGAGGCCAATTTCATCCCTCTTATCTAAGAAAACCTCTTTAAGCCATGACTGCAAATCCGCAAAGTCAAATTCACACCTTGTGTCTGTGATTAAATGATCTTTGTCAGCTAGGGGAATCCTGTCGATATCGACAGGAGGTGGGAGGAAAGGATTTTCCTCAGCTTCTTCCCTCTTTGATTTTGGCGCCATCACTGTAAAAATACCTACAATTCAAACCATCGTTAGTGGGGATGACGGTGGCTTTGAACGGTTGACTGAAACAGAGAGAAAATAGGGAAATTGTTCTCTGGTGCGACGAGAAATATATTCTCTCATGAGATGACACAGTAAGAAATGGAAAAAATGAAGGGAAATGGTAGTTTTGAGAAAACGGATACCCGTTGGGCGCGGGTGATAGGTCAACAAGCTAACGGATAAGTTAGCCAGTAATAAATTGCCAACGGGTCTTTTGGAGCATGAGATGGCAGATAACAATGAATGTTGAATACGACTGGATGACATGGTGGGTGTTGATTGAGGAGTAAGGGACTTGTAAATGGTGAACAGTGGGAGAGTACTAACAGAGTAGTGAGATGTGATCTTTAGAGAAAAATGTGGAAGATGGTGTCATGGGGTGATAGGGTAAGTTAGACCATGGGAGGTGGTGGGAGTCTGAACCAATGGATTCCTGCCATGTAGAGGAAAAGGGGCCCACCAGAAAATAATCCATTTCGGACCCCCCCCCCTTCCATAAAAAACTGATCGATCGGGGGGGTCTGAAAACTACCACCAGCCGTCCATCGGTGCACCTGCCTCTGGACCGTAGATCTGTGCATGGTGTTTAAACAACATTCCGGACTCCCTCCCCTACCATTAAAAGAAGAACGGTCGGAGGGGTCCGAAATTGAATATTGACCGTGGATCTA
>JASDQU011311017.1:790-18018 GCA_032191745.1 Picea mariana | reverse complement strand
GAGAAAGTAGTTTGTGCGCACAAAGATAATTGAATCTACGTGTGGCACCAGAGTGGTTGCACATGCAACAATAATCATGTGTTCATAGTGGTTACTATGCAGTATATTTGTGTGTTCAGAATGATCATGGACGTAGTTGTATTATATGTTTTTTGTTTTTATATCTAGTGCCTGAAGAGGAAAATTTTGTGTGGCACGATCCAACATGATATCATGAACATTACCTCACATGTTTCTGCATAGATCAAATTTAGAG
Source organism: Picea mariana (assembly GCA_032191745.1). NCBI lineage: Eukaryota > Viridiplantae > Streptophyta > Pinopsida > Pinales > Pinaceae > Picea > Picea mariana. The sequence goes on along the minus strand of JASDQU011311017.1, from coordinate 17,762 downwards.
TGTAGAATCTGTGCACTACATTTTTGGAGTGGCATTGCTCAACAGTAGGCTAGGTATGCTACTTCTTGGTATTAGAGCTCGGTATCCCAACCAGGAGGCTGGGTATGTGAAATATTGGTATCAAAGCATTGTATCCTAGCTAGGAGGTTGGGTACATTATATTTTGGTATCAGAGCATTGTATCCCAACAAGGAGGATGGGTAAGTGACATATTGGTATTATAGCGTTGTATACCAACTAGGAGGTTGGGTATGTTACATTGTCTATGGAAAAACATCCTTCTCTAGAAGACTAACCCATGTTGCTTGAGAAAGATTGACCCTTTTATTTTATGATTTTCCTTATATATGCATTCCATGCCTCAAAAGTTTGATTCAATTCATCTCCATGGTGGAAATGATGTTGTTTGAAAGGATCCTTATAGGGATGTCATTTCAAACTTCTCCATATTAGGAAATAAAGATTTAATTAATGTCATTTCCCTAGTAGGATATTCAACAAACCTTTTAATGGTTAATTCATTAAATTTAGACATGGAGTTTATATGTTTTCTTCTTGAGCTAATATAATCTTTTGTGTCCTTAGATATCTACCCCCATGGAAATAAATTTCCTTTGGCCCAAACGATGGTAAATGGAAATTGTTTTCCATATTTAATATCCCCTACCATAACAAAACAACACCTATCACCTCATGGGTAACTCCCTTGAGAGCATTATGGGTTTCTTGTTTCCAATATCTTAGGCCAAAATCCATCTCCTCAAATGATTCAAGGCTGAAAATAGTAATTCCTATGGGAATTTCCTCTAGGGAGGACTATTGGTTTTTAACTTTTTCAAATTGTAATTTAACTTGCTTATAAGCAAGCTCCCACGCTTGAATATGAATCATGTCACCAAAAATATCTTGATCATGGGCTTACACATGTTGATCTTTGTCATAGAACTCTATATGGACATTATTCAATTCACCTTGTATTCTAAAATCATAATCAATCAAATTTGTATATTGATACTTGCTCGATTATAGGCCTTTCAAAAATTCACAACTAACAACAAAAATCCCTAGATTTCTACTAAGAGAGACTAATTGACAAGATGAATTCCTTGATTATTTGGATACCTCAATTAAAAGGATTTTCAAAACCTCACAACTTATATTCATAGTAATTGACTTGAGTTTTTTTCCAAACTCCTTCATCTTCTTTTGCACATCTACAAATTTATGTACATTTTCTTAAACAATGGATAATATAGTGGAGGCAAAGGAAGTTAAACTCAACTTTCTTATGTCCATCACCATAGTTTGAGTGGTGAGTATTGCTTTAGAATCTAGGTTGATTTTTATTCTTTTGTTCTTTTTCTTTATTACTTACATCCTCTATCTATCGAGTGAAAACAAATCCAAATAAACAACTTCATCTACTAGGGTTGGAATAAGATCATCATATCCTACAACAATGTCTGGACCCAAAAGTACTAGAAACGATTTTAGTGGTGAAATATTATTCCATATGTGAAGAATCTTGTTTCCTTATGTTATATTTATTAATTTACTATGGCATCTCATTTCCTTCTTGTATGGTTTTTTTTGCTTCAACATTATTCAAAATTTTCTTCTTCAATTTTCCTTTTCTCATATGCTTTTTCCTTATCTTATTTCTTTGTTGATTCCTTATAATTTTCATCATTTTTTGATTTCCTCTCCATTTATTCTTTCTTTACTACCAATTTAACTCTAGCTTTACCATTCACTTCTTTTTTCTTTGCCAATTCTTCTTTCTTGGTAGCTTTTTCTATTCTTCTCTTCTTATTTTGGCCTCACATTCTGCTTTGGCATTCTCTAATGCCTACAATATTCTCTTTTCTCATCCTTGTATTTTTTTATTAAACATATTTCCTTTTCGCAAAATCCCTTGCAACTCCTTCCTTCTTCTTTCTTTCTTTCTCATTGACAATGAATTACAAATTATTTAAAACCTCTACATAATTCAATGCTCTTCTATAAGTTTTCTCAAATTCATTATATTGATGCTAGTAAGAAAAATATATCCTTGTCTCTAATATGTGTTTTGCAAAAATCCCTAGGAGATCATGCATTTGAAATATTTTTAAATTGAAATGATATGCCTCAATTCCTTCTCCTTCCATCCCGACCCAAGTGTAATATGTTAACATGTATATGCTTAAATACAGTGGATAGGTTGGGCATATCTCCTTTCGATATTTGATTAGGCATGCAATTACGAAACCATGTAGAGTTGTTTGACACTCTATCTCTTGAATGATCAATCTATTTGGCACATAGGGAATAAGTTTATAAGGTGTTTGTGTGGCATCATAAGTCTTTATATAGGTAGAATGTTCATCCAAGTACTAATATTCAATGTTTTTCAACACCTCTATAGCTTCTAGAGATGTTCTTGGGCAAGGTATGCAATAAATGATTTCATATAAGCGTGTCAGGAATCCATCACAAATAAGTAGATACTAAAATCAATTCATGTTCTTCGATAAATATCTGCAATAAACATGAACATGAGGCTACTTTGGGGACCAATACCAACCTAACCCCATGAATGTGTAAGAAGAACAAATCACATCTAATAGGTAAGAGGACATGTAAAAGTTTGCGGTTCCTAAAAAAACATCCAATTGGGATTTTCCAATTGATTCAAGAAGCGAGTTAGAAAGAATAGTAACCAAGTAGAAAATTTTGCCTCCTTCAATGATTTCATACATAATTGGTACCTAACCTATCTTCACATGAGTCGAATATTTTTTCAGCATATATTTTTCCGATCAACTGGGTTTCCCATGTGAACCTTGAACTAAGGTGCATGGTGGGGAAATATATACTACTTAAGGCTCTGAAATTTCTCATGTATTCATACCACTTAACCATGTTGTTGTAGCAGTTATGTTCATACATAAAAAAAAATCCAGCCACTCATTGGTGAATTAAATTTCAAATTTTGATAATTTATATTAGGATTCAAAATTATCTCATGTGAATGATCCAACACACCTTCCTTGATAATTCAAAATTATTCTTGTGTTGACCTTTGTATGTTGAATTAGGTACATGATCACTTCTTTATATGGAATCACTGGAGATCTAGTTGTTCCATATTTTTTTAAGTATTCTTTTAAACTTTATGCTATAGAGAACTCTTTCTCTTCTCTTTTATCCAAGTCCTCATCATCCCTAAGCCATTCCTCTTCTATTATATGAAAAAGTTCATTGTATTTGTGGGCTCCATCAAACCTAGTAGGGTATAAGGAGCCTGCATAAATGGGAAGTTTATCATCTCTAGTAGCCTAGGCTTCCATGACTAGTTTCTTTCCTTTGGTATATTTTTTTCCCTTCTAGTTGACGACTCAACATTTGTGGGAGTCTATTAGCTTGTTGGCGTTTTCTCCTTTAAAAAATCCATTTGATTCTTAAATTTCCCTACAATCGATCTCACCTATTCACCTTCCTTTTTCCCATCATACCCTTTAGTATCCCAATGGAGATCCTTGCATGTTAGCGCAACACAAAAATAGGGCATGCATGGTTTAACTAGAAAATCACATTAAAACACATAAACAACTAATTTTCTAGTAATTTGAAATGAAAAATAGTTTTAAGGATGGTGATATTGATGCTAACCTAAGGCACATGCCATCATATTAGGGATTTTAATTTARCTAGTATTTATAGTTCAAACTTGTATTTCTCARCAATCAATTGTAGGGAAAAAAACAAAATAAATTGAGGCTCGTAMAAATAACTCATTATATTCAAATTAGAGGAAATTTAAATGCATATGTATGTCATAATTGGCTGAAATAAAAAAACGTGGTTAGCGAAGCAGATATATAAGTGACCTTTCCTAGGCTGTATTGTTCTTGAGTTTAGCTGACAATTTTGAGTGTTATGAGGGGACTCCAATTGTTTCTTCAATTCATAGACTAGTGTGGGTTTCATGTAATTTACACCATATCCCCTTGAATTAATCTTAGGACCCCCTTTCTTGGTGTAAATTAACTTCAGGACACCATAGACTATTTGTTATCATAGACTATGGTGTAATGAAATACTCCAACTATAGTGTGGGTTTCATGTAATTTACACCATATCCCCTTGAATTAACTTTAGGATCCCCTTTCCTAAAGATAATTTCATTGAAAAGGCCATAATAACCCCCACTTCCACATAATAATTCCATTAATTAGCTTTAAAAAACCCTTTTTAAAGTTAATTTTAATTAATGAAGTCATAAACCATTTTTATGACGCCCCCTCCTAATTTTAATTTCAAAAGAGAAAAAAACATGAGAAAATATCATATTTTTCCAATGGGATCTCACCCCATTTCATAATCTCCCTCATTTTCACTCCCTCATCTCATGTTTTGATCTCATATTCCACTTTGTAGAATTTTCCCTAGTTTTCCCCTTTCTCATTTGAAACCCTAATTTATAAAGGAAGCCATCACTGCAGTAACTATATACAACTAGAAGTGGATAAGCAAAAAACCCTACCAAGGAGAGGCCACTAGAGGATCAAAGTCTTTAGAGATTTCTCCACATGTGTTTCATGTAAGATCTTTCCATTTGGGTAGTGAATTCTTTGATTTTATTGTTGTTCATGTTTATTTTGTATTGTATGTCTTTTATTTTCATTGAATTGCAGGGATATTAGGATAGATTTCTTCATGGAAATATAGGGTTTTATTTTTCTAATCCCATTTTTGTATATCTTTGTAGCAACCAAAAAGTTTACAAATTTACTCACCCTTGCCATATATTGGCATGAATAGAATGGAGACTCCACTAGGGATCTGAGCCAATGTCATGATCCTTGGTTGTGGGTGTGTGGTAAAGGGTTTCATTTCTCTATTTTTATTTCTTTTCATGATTTTTTTTGGGTTTAATAACTTCATGTAGCCTTCTATTTGTGTTTGTATGTTACAAGAGTCAGAAATCACTCATGAGTCTTGCAGATTTGAGACCACAAGTGCAGATCAAGCCCCAAGGAAAAACATACTAAAGGTGATCAAAAGGAGCATTGGTCGATGCACTTAATAGGCCTAGTTATACTGTTGTTCAATGCACTTATCAACCCCAATTCCTACAATGGTTAATGCACTTACTCAAGTACTTTTCTGCAAGGGAAAAATTTCTAATATTTTTTGCTCTATCATGCTTTCTTAGGTTGTTTAAGCTTCTTTTTAGGGCCTATAGATGCCCATTTCATTTTCAAATTTTTAATTATCTTAAAAAAAATATAAAACCTAAGGGATTGAGGAACAAACCCCCTTGGGGGTTTTAGTACCTTTCCTTTAAGTGGATTTTGGGGGATTTGGCTCATTGTTCACCTCTTCAAAAAGGTTGTAGATTTGATCTTCAGTGGAAGTTCATGCCTGTAGTTTTATTTTTATTTTCATTTCATACCATTTAATATTGAAAGAAAAGAAAAAATTATATAGGTTAGGGCATAGGAACTTGGTTGTATTTCTTAAGTTTCTTGTTGTTCATTACACCCATAGGATTTCCTATTTTTGTTGTTACAAAACTTAAGTGTAATTTATATTTGCATAAAAAACTCTTAGTTAAAAGAAAAAGGCCACTCAAGACCTAAATTTTTGCTTGCCAGTAGGGATTTTTTGTGAGAATATGATTTCATCTTTTGAAAATGAATTTGCTATTTGAAATTCCTAAATTTACATGAAAGTTATTTCTATTTAATTAAAGGAAAATTCAACACTTAGTACCTTGAAAATTTCACTTGTATATTTAGAATTTAAATTTCGGTATTTTCTTTTTCAAAAACCTTTTTAGAAAATTACTTTTGGTTGCTTAATTGTTAATACACACCACCAACACACAAAGCACACCTTAATTTTTATTCTTGTTTCATGACGCCAAGCTTAGCCATAAAATTAATCCTTAACTTAACAAACATTTAATCCCCCTTTGGGCATCAAAATGATTTTTTTTATTTAAGTTAGGACCCTAGGAATAAGCATCCAAATAATTCCCCTTGGTCACTTACATATGAGAAATAGAATTTGTCCTCTTAGGGAACCAAATTCCTTTCTAATGGACACAATCCCAACCCATTTAATAACAAACATGCTCTTAGAGTGGATAATGTCAAGGTCTGGACCAGACATGTTATTGAGAACCCATGTTGTTTCACTATTGAAGATCCCTAGACCATGTGATTTCATCATGAAGGAAAGATAACATGTTACATGTGCTTGCGAAGTGGTATCTTTGTGGCCAATCTTAAGTTTCTTTTACCTAGGTGGTTGTCATAGGAAGGAGGGAACCTTAGATGGATTTCGGTAGGCTAAGGGACCTCTCACTACTCATTTCCCCATAGTTATAACTATCTCTCTTACCTTAACCCAAAAACACAGGGGACCCCATCTCCCCTTGTTGTTGGTTGTTTGGAAGGTCCCCATCCATAGTCTAGGTTTTGTTTGAGTCCTTTAGTTGATCTTCCAGGCTAGAGTATTTTTATTTTGATAGGATGGAACTGCTTGAATAGTCTTTCTTCACTTATCAGATACACTTGAAACCACTTATGCACCACATGAGCACATAGTGTGTGTGTGTTTGTTTAAGTATTTTCTTAATTCATTTTTTCTTTTATTTAACCTCTTTGATTAACTTCTTTCTTAAATATATACCTACCTTAGGATACCATAGCTCCCCATAGGATAAAATATCGTAGGTTGTAAGGCCTTTGTGTAACATCCTGCTCTTGTGCGCACTGAGAAAACTTATACTTTGAGGACACTTGCTTGCAAGTGATCCAGGTTATTATGTCTATTGATCATTTTGATTATGATTATGAGATATTATGGATTTGATGACATGTTATTTGGTTGTATTACATAGATAGGTGCTATTGAATGAGTTCTCCTGAGTGTGCAGGACTTTGGACCTCGAGGATGCAGAGGAATCGATGAAACCCCTTGGACTCTGGATCGACTCAGGGAGTGGACTATTGGGTTTGAATGTTGTTGATGTGACATATGTACATATGATTGGATGTTATGATGATTGATTATTATTGATGACATGATTCATTTATGGATGCAGGCTGATGATAGCTTGCCGACCAGACTCACATGTAGAGTAGAGGGGTCACAGACGACAACCAAAGACTTTGATGGAGAGGTGTGGAAGCAACCCTTCCACAACCTACTATCACTCTTGTCATGGCTCGAACTATAGGTTAACAATTACCTAGTTCGAGAAGAACCATGATGCCATGAGGGAAGACTATGACAGTCGCTCACGATGATTCTAAGGGGCGTGCAATAAGGCAGGGGGCTTATTCCTTAGAGGCCCTTAGTCTCCTAGAGGATCACTTGGCAGAGTATTGACTCCAAGGGTTTGACGTCTACCAAATTCAGTTAAGAGGCGAGTGGCAACCTTGGAGCACGTAGTGCATCTTGAAGGGCATGTTGCAGAAAGAAAATAGAAAGAGGTGAGTGGCACCCTTGGAGCACGTAGTGCATCTTGAAGGGAACGTTGCGCAAGGAAAATGAATGGGTGAGTGGCACCCTTGGAGCACATAGTGCGTCGTGAAGGGAACGTCGTGATTTTAACTGGTAAGTGAATAAATCTAGTCGGCCTTAAAATGAATGATTTGATAAGTAAGTTTTAAAAACATTTTTTCCTAATAAAAATGTCACCCAACCTAGTGAAATTAAAACCTAGGTCTAAGTAGAACATGTGGTCAAAAAAAATAAAATAATAATTAAACATGTAACAAGAAGGGGGGTAAGAAATTCAAACTTATTTATTAAAGTCAAAATTATAATGGAGGATTAAATTTTTAAAAGGGGTAATGGTTGTTTTTATCTACATTTGCTAATTTAATTTTTTAGAAAGAAGAGAGGGTAAATGGTTGTTTTTATCTACACTTGCTAAATTATTTTTTAATTAAAAAGGAAAAAGAGTAAATGGTTGTTTTATCTATACTTGCTAATTTGATTTTTTAGTTAAAAAGGAAAAAAGGGGAAACTTAAAAGAAATAGGAAACTTAAAGAAAAAGGGAAACTTAAAGAAAAGGGGAAACGTAAAGAAAAAGATGAATGTCTAACTTAGTAAGGAATCTTGCCTTTGGAACTTTCTAATTATGAAATCAACTAGGAATTAAGTAAGGCGTAAGTCATTTAAGAAGTGTAAGGGAATTTTGGGACATCGATGAGCGTTTTTAGGAATGCTCTTAGGTGGATGAGGGAAATAGGAACATTTAATTAATTAATAAAATTGATTTATGGTGCAACTAGGGGATCGGATGACATGTGTACGAGGGAGGTTTTTTAAAATTAATTAAATGTAAAAGGAATTTAATGAAAATTTGGGAAACTAATTACTTGAAAACTCTATAAAAAGGATGAAAGAGGAGTATGGATCTCATATTTTTTCATAACGTTACAATGCTGAAATTTTATCTTGATTGAACTTTATCTTGTGGGAGTTGGGATACCCAGCTTGGGTAATGAGTGGTAGCTCAATCTTGCGAGGAGAGATGGGTGCTAACATTCTCTGGTATTGTGTGCGTGGCCCCTTTTTGGATCGGGGGGCTCAGGGGGAAGAAGAGTACCCCTAACATTGGTTGGGAGGTACCGGTGAGCTCACATCGGTTGACAAGATGGAGCTGAACATAGCGCGTGCAAGACAATGACTTCGGAGCATTCACTTTTGGCTAAGGTACGCCTGCTAAAGTTGTTACTTGCAATGAGTTTAATTTATACATGTTTTTCTATACTCAGTTGAAGATTTCTTTCACATGCATTCCTACTGTAATCGTAATCCCCTTGTTGCTTGATTTATTTAGTAAGAACCCTTGCTATCCACTGTATCCTTTATTTATGAGTTATTTTCTCTTGTGCATGGCCAAAATGAGCCCCGGACTCAAACCTTGTTTGCGTTCTTGTATCTCCTACCTGGGTTTTCATTATTCCTTGATTGCACTTTTATTTCATTATTTGCTTCTCCATGGAGAATATCTGGATGCAGATTATGTTTTTATATCCTGCCCCTTATCCCTTAAGTTATTAGTCCGTGCCTGAGCAGTCGGCCAGGAGCCGAATCGATGGTCGTCACTCCGGTGTTTAAAGAATTATAGATTCAAATGCCCTGCTTTCCTGTGCAAGGATAATACGTGACGAATAAATTTGTCCTAGCTATCTATCCCTTATATATCTTTGCATTTTTCTCTTATGATTAGTCTCTAATATTTGCGCCTTCTTGTTATTGAGTATCTCTGTGTTTTGATTGATTTATTGTGGAATGATTAATCCTTATGTTTCGGTGAATGAGATCTCTGCATTTTGATTGATTCGTCTCTGAATGATTAACCTTTGATCTCCGTGTTTTATTTCATGCAAATCTTGGCGTCCTCCCCAAAATTTTACTTTGTGATTCTCTTTTCATAGACAACATTCACAACACGTTTTTCTTGGCGTTTTACACTGCATTTTCACCCAGTTTTTACACAACATTCTGGTTTGGATTTTATGGTTCCTTAGTCATAGATCTTATTGTTATTTACACAACGAATTTACCATTTATTAGACTCCGAATTTACCATTTATCAGACCGTGAATTTATTACAATTATTAGACTGTGAATTTACCAATTATATATATCGTGTGGCTGCGAATCCAATATATGATTAGAAAACGAGTAATTCACTATAATAATTTGATGATTGATTCACTATAATAATTTGACGATTGATTCACTATAATAGACAATGAGTAATTCACTATAATAGACAATGAATCCAATATAATAATTTGAATATTAATTACACCAGTAATTCACTGGCTTTATTGATTCGGCCATTTCGGGTTACCTTGCTTTTTCTTGTGACTTTMTAAGTTTCTTGGACAATTATAATATAACCAACGATTTCAAATATATTATTGTTGTGGAAAAACTGAATACAACACACATAAGGGTTWTAAGATCAGATCAKGTTAGAAGTTAATTGTTGTGTGGGTTAATTCAAAYGCTTTATGGATATATTTGTTTATAATGCCCAATAGTTCTATCAGTTGTATCTCCCAATAMTTTTTATCAGTTTATATTTTTTTCTTTTGCGGCAATAACTTTATCAGTTTATAGAATTTTAGTCTGCACTAATTCTATCAGTTAATAACRTTCAATAATCTTAGGCTCTRGGGTTSAATCTGATATGAAATTGTCCTTTATTTACAAGGTTGATATTTTCATATAGGTTATTATGGTAATTTCACATTGTTGCTTAACTTGTTCAWTTGAAAAGAAAGGATTTCTAAAAACAATTGAAAATTTAAATATTAATTATGGAGTTTTTCTAATATAATTTAGGTTATGGAATTGATGTATGGGGTTGATGTTTTTTTGTTGTGGAGAGAATAGATGCATGAATGTCTGATGTAACTCCCTATATTAAATTATATCATTAAGAGAGAGGTCCATCACTATACAAGAAGGTGGAGGGTCGTCATAATCGATCTTTGTGGGTTTTGAAAGGCCGAACACTTTACACAAGTATAGATTAACCTGAGTATCCAAGGCCACATGTCAATGATGGTCAACAAAATACATGGGGGCTTCTTATAACAAAATACTTAGACACTTCTCATTGAGAGAAATTCATCATTGTTGGAATTTGAATGAGTAATATCTTGGTCTAATTGGTTTATTGGTGTAATATTTTAATAGCTTGCGCAAGATTAATGGTTGAGGGTTTAATAGTTTTTTTGCTAAAACGATTAATAGTTTGACAATTAATTGGTTACTTGCACCTTGTGCCTTAAGTAGAATTGTAAATGGTGGTTGGTCATAGTTGTCTCACCACACATGTTTCCCTTGTAGGAAACAAGAAATCCTTCGGTTAGTTGCGCAATTTAGGTTGAGTGATTTCACCTTGCGTATTGTCGACTTGTTGCTTGGGTGCTTGGGTATAGTCTTCGTGTATTTATTGATAGATTCGGTTCCTAGCGCGAGGGATTTATCTTGGGTTAAAGGTCTAGATATGTTATGTTGTATCATGGTTACTATCATTCCTATTTCCTTGTGATGGCGTGATTCTTGATGAGAGGATCATTGTGTGCCCTGATGGATAGATGCAAATGATAACCTGGCCAGAGTCTTGTGCTTCTCAATGTGGGCGTATGGTTCATTGTAATTGATGTTGGTACTTGGTTCTGTAATGCCTTAATGTGATTGGTTTTGTGCGCCGTAGAGGTTTCTAGTTACTGGTTGCCAGAGCCGTTTTGTCAGGTTGTTGATGTTGGCATTTAGCTTGTAGGGGTTGTCTTGTTGGTGTCAAGCAGGTAGCCATTTTTATCTATCTATTGATTGTCACATGTTTCATCTAGTTTCATGATGTTCTAGTATGATGGGTCATTGTTTTATGTTGCCTGATCTGCGTGCATTGTGTTAGTCGTCAAGTGGTGTTGATTAATTGTTGTCGTTGCTGCCTTTCGTCTTAAAACAAAAAAAAAACGCACTTGCTTTGCGTCGCATGTAGTCATAACGATAGGGGTCATTACATATGGTATCAGAGCGGGTTCAACCCTGCAACTATGGATCTCCATGCTTTCCACTGCAGTAAAACCTTGARTAATAACCTATCACTAATTAAAACTTTAACCYACCCATGAGATAAGCACGGTTATATGAMATCGTAGATATTCACAACGTGGTKCTAGAGGAGGAGGCACGACGCCTCCAGTAGCACCAGCACTAGAGGGGTCCAAACCCCAAGGAGAAGAAAAAGTCCCTGGGCAAGAGTCAATTGTTGTAAGGGATGTGTATGGTTAGACAAGGAGCTTCAAGGGAAATGTTGGAGGCATTGAAAAACCATCGATACTAAGATAAGGAAACAACACCTGTACCCCTGAGGGTCCACAATGTGCTTCAGTCAGTACTAGTAGCATTCACCGTGAACTTGAGATGGTCAAATTTCTCGATTTATTTGGTACCTCGGACGACGCAGCCACCGAGGAATGGTTGGAGAATATGGCGATGTGCTTTTCACTTTGCGACTATACCTCCAACATGAAGGTCCACATGGTGGTCTTTCAACTGAAGGGGAGTGATCTTCTATGGTGGAAGATGCTCCTGCCGTAATTGAACATGGTTGTCGAAGATGTGTCATGGGAACTGTTCGAGGAATGGTTCCAAGAGAGGTATATATCAAAGGAATTCATTGAGCATCAACTCAATGAGTTCTGCACCTTACAAAAAGGTGGTTGTATTGTGCCAGATTATGAGATTAGATACTCTGGTATGCCCTGCATATGAACACGAAGAAGATGGAGGTCAACAAGTTCATGTGTGGCCTTAACTCCAGATCTGTGATAAGGAGAGGGTCTAGATTCCTCAAACGTTTCACAATGCAGTCAAGTAGGTCTCATTGTTGAGGAAGAATTGATCGAGGTGGATAAACGCTAGGTTGAGCACCATTCCAATGTCTTCGAGGTGTCAGGTGCCATCGCCAAACAAAATTTTAGTATTTGTTAGATCATGGAGCTTCAAAGAGCTCTATTTATTACCACACTAAGGGTTTTTAGGTAAGGGAATTTGACTGGATGAGTTTAGATGCATCAAAATGACCTCGGGTGCCAACCAGATGGTTGGAGGAAAGGAGTATGAACTATTTCTTTAATCTGGGGATAGTGTAATGAAGTTTGACCTATGACATGATCTTAAGATCTTACAACAACATGATCAATATGGTCTGGTGAGAATCACATGACACGATACTCAACTGTAAGACGAAATGATTGAGATTGGTCGATGATGAGGGACAGAGACGTGTGATTCTAGGTCAGAACTAGTGAGTCTCCCTGAGGTTCATCTCTTCCTTGTAGTACAAAATAACATGCGCAAGGTATGTAATCTTTATGAGATCCTTGCGTTAAATGAGAAGGGAGTGGCAGAAGGTATAGAACACCTTCCAGTGGTGAGAGAGTTTGCGGATGTCTCCCTGAGGAGTTGCCTAGGATTCCACCAGAGAGGGAGTTGGAACTTACCATAGACCTAAAACCAGGAATTGAACTGATAGAAAATATGCCTTATCAGATATCGACCCCAAAGTTACAGGAGTTGAAAATGAAACTGAAGGAGTTGTTGGACCTAGGACTTATACGTCCTGGTGTGTCACCATGGATGCGCCTGTTATTTTCATACAGAAGAAGGATGGGTCGTGGAGAATCTACATTGAATACCGTCAATTGAACAAGGAAATGATCAAGAATCAATATCCGTTGCCAAGGATTGATGATATGTTTGATCAGATGAAGGGTGCAGCAGTGTTTTCAAAGATCAAATTGAGATCAGGGTATCACCAATTACAGATCAAGGAGGATGATGCCCCTAAGACCTCCTTTAAGACGAGGTTGGACATTGCAAGTTTACTGTTTTAAAGTTTGGATTGATGAACGCCCCAGGGGTATTTATGAGTTTGATGAACGGGGTGTTCCACGACTACTTGGACAAGTTCATCCAAGTATTCATTGACAATATTTTGATTTACTCTCGAATGATGGAGGATCATGAAGAGCACTTGCGCTTGGTACTACAGTGTCTGCGAGAGAACAAATTGTATSGGAAATTGTCTAAATGMTCATTTTATCAAATTGAAGATTCACTACTTAGGGCATGTCATCTCCGACAAAGGTATCACCATGGATCCAACAAAGGTCGAGGCTATTATGGAATGGCCTGCACCGATGAATGTCCCCATAGTGTGTAGCTTCATGGGTTTAGCAGGATACTATCGATGGTTCGTCGATGGTTTTTCAAAGATAGTAAATCTGATCACAGAATTGCAGAAGAAGAACAAGAAGTTTGTTTGGACCGAGAAATGTGCAGAGGAATTTCAGAGGCTCAAGGAGCTATTGACGAAAACAACTATACTAAGGGTCCCTGACATGGATGAAGAATTCTTGGTATGCACTAACACATCCAAGGAAGACTTAGGCAGAGTCTTGATGCAAGACGGTTGAGTGATCGCTTACATCTTGATAATGTTGAGAAGGCATGAGGATAACTATGCGACGCATGATTTGGAGTTTTTAGCCATTGTTTATGCCTTGAGATTTTGGAGACACTACCTTATTGGATGAAAATTCGAACTAAAAATGGACCACTGTGGTCTACAACACATCCTTACACAAAGCAACTTGAATGCATGACAACGACGTTGGTCAGAATTTCTTAGCAAGTATGATTTCAAGATTACTTACATAAAAGGAACAATGAACAATGTGGCAGATGCATTGAGTCAGAGACCACACATATTTTCGGTGATGCCTCTTCAGAAAAATCTACATGAAAATATTCTAACTTTACAGTGGGACAATGATTGATACAAAGAGGTCAAGGATTTTATCGGACAAAACACAATGATTGTACAGTATTTACTATGGACAATGATGGATTATTGAGATTTAAAATTCAAATTTACGTACCACCCAACAATGAGTTGAGGAGTTTGATCCTAAACGAGGCTTAGAGAGCAGTGTACATGGATCACCCAGGAGTCACGAAGATGAGGGCAGACCTTAAACCCTTATTCTTCTGGAAAGGAATGAAGGTAGACATAGTCAACTACATGGAAAGATGTATAGAATGTTAGCAGGTGAAGATTGAATATAGACATCCGGTAGGATTACTACAACCACACACAATTCTGGAATCGAAATGGGAGGTCATTTAGATGGATTTAATTGTTGGATTTCCACTGACGACAAGGAGGCACAACTCAATTTTTGTGGTAGTCGACACTCTAATGAAGAGTTCTCATTTTATTCCCATGTGTACAATGGATCAGGCACCTGACATAGCCATATTTTTCATCAGTGAGACTATGAGGCTGCATGGCATGCCTAAGAGGATTATATCTGTTCGAGGATCGATGTTTACTTGACAATTTGGACTAGTTTCCAAGAGGCCTTGGGAACACAACTTAACTTTAGTATCGCGTATCACCCGGAGACAGATGGGCAGACTGAATGAACAAACCAATCTTGGAGGACATGTTGCATATGTACGTTATGGACCAACAAAAGTGTTGGGAAAAAATCTTTCCACTTGTAGAATTTGCATATAAAAATAGTTATCAAAGCACCATTAAGATGGAACCTTTAAAGTTTCTTTAAGGGAGACTGTGTCAAACACCTTGAGTTGGGATCGGATTGAGGATAGGGTCTTGGTGGGACCAGGAGTGATCCAAGAAATTGAATATCAAATGAAAATAATGAGACAAAGGATCAAGGAAGCATAGGATCAACAGAAGAGTTATGCTGATGCGCATCGTGTCGACCATAGTTACGAATTTGGTTATTGAGTCTTCTTGCAGGTGAAACTACATAAGAGTTTGATCGAGTTTGGAAATGGTGTTAAACTCTCTCCTAGATTTGTGGGACCTTTCGAGATTATGGAAAAGAAGGGGCCTGTGGCCTATCAACTAGCCTTGCCTGATTATTTGAGGCGTATGCACAATGTTTTTCATGTATCAATTCTGAGACATTATATTAGTGACCCTACACATGTTATTGACATGAGTTCCTTGAAGGTATCTGCTGAGGGTGCGCTCATGACTGAGACAATCCACATCCTAGACAATCACATTCGAAAACTACGACGTCGAACAATATATAAAGTCAAGGTCCATCGGAACAACTATAATCCACACTCTCCGACCTGGGAGGGAGCATATGATATGCGCCAATAGTTTCCATTTTTCTTGATAGATAGACTTTTGATATTGTGATACACTTTATCTTGACACTTATATAATATGAAACTTCGAGACAAATTTTAAACCCAGAGGGGGTGTATGTAACATCCTTCTCTTGCGTGTACTGAGCGAACTTATTCTTTGAGGACACTTTCTTGCAAGTGATCCAGGTTATTATATCTATTGGTCATTTTGATTATGATTATGAGATATTATGGATTTGATGATATGTTATTTGGTTGTATTACATAGGCAAGTGATATTGATTGGGTTCTCCTGAGTGTGAAAGACTTTGGACCTCAATGATGCAAAGGAATCAATGAAACCCCTTGGACAACATATCGAGTCAGGGAGTGGATTGTTGGGTTTGAATGTTGTTGATGTGACATATGTACATATGATTAGATGTTATAATGATTGATTATTATTGCTGACATGATTTGTTAGAAAAATAGGACCATGGAGAAATAAAATAAAACAAATGTGAAAACAAAACACAGAAGATACACAATACAATAGAGACACATATTTACGTGGTTCATCCAGTGTGGGATACGTCCACCAAATAAATTGCCCAGTCCTTCCTTTATTATTATCCATCATATGAAAGGATACAAACTACAACAAACCCACTATAACTTCCTCTTCTTTCTCTCACAGTCTCCTATCTTAGAATACAATATTCGCCATCAACCATAGCTACAATACATTTCCCTCATAAAAGAGGGTTGCCTTCTAGGGAAACAAAACTCTAACATAATCTCTATCATTAGATCTGCGACCTTATAATGAACGATCCATATTTACAATGAAATTACAATATACATTTACAAAGAAAATTTTCCTTCAAGGGCTTCGCCCCCGAACCCTCGTCGGGGGCCCACTTGCCCCCAGACACCCCAGCCAAGGGGATAGCCCCCCCGGACCGCGCAGAGGGGGTACCCCTATGCACTCTCCCGCGTGGAAGAGTGTACATACTTCTGGGGTGTAAATACTTCATGGGGTATAAACACGACTGAAAGTAAGAGACCTCTGAATCATGAAGATAATCAGGCTCCACAACCAACAATCTCCCACTTGGAGACTGATCTCAATAAGTCCACCGTTGTTGTATATGCTGGACTTTGAACCTTATTGGACCTAGAAAATTTCTCATCTTCATATTCATTCTTGAAGACCAACTGAAACTGAGCAGGAACTCAGTTTCTCCTTGGTTA
>JASDQU011311015.1:1588-20401 GCA_032191745.1 Picea mariana | reverse complement strand
AGTTAGCACACCCCAATCAAAATGAATGGACTCATTAATTGGAGGGGGTCCTACGGGAGAAGGAAGAATACCCCTCGGCACGGGACGTTCTATATCAACGAGAAAAACATGGGAAATATCGGGTTTACTCTCTAGTGGGAGAGTAGGATCGACTGATGGAAAGATCAGATCGACCACTTGAGTTTCATTCTCCAAGGAGAGAATGGGGTCGATAGATGGAAACAGATCCACCACTTGGGTGACACTCTCTAACGGGAGAGTGGGATCGACCAAGGATGGGATTAGATCGAACGCTTTAGTTTCACTCTCTGAGGGGAGAGTGGGATTGACCGAGGATGGTATCAGATCAACCACTTTGTCAACTAGTTCAACTAAGGACATGGCCATATTGACGACATGATCAACTGGATTGATCGGTGAAGGGACCGGAGTGGTTATTCCATCAACTATTGGAGGATTGAGAAAAAACTTACAGTAAGCAGTTGGAAGTTGAGGTTGTGGAACAGTCATGTCTTCTAGTAATTTTGAGGCTTCGTCCATATGAGGACAAAGGTGAGTGAGATGACTCCCTTTGCATAACATACACGAGAACTTGACTCTACTTTTCTTATTCCCAACCATATCATGACTGGTTGATGGGGGGCCGTCAACATGTTGTTCATAGGATGACGACATGGACTGGAAAGGAGATATAGACCATGCTTCTATAACCTTGGATAGACTAGGGAAATCCTTAAGAAGATGACTACCCTTACAAAGCCTACAAGGGTACTTGGGCTTATGGGTTGTTTTGGTGATCTTGACATCATCAACACTCCCAGCGTGATCAATAGTAACTGGTTTTTTTCCAACATGTCCGACAGTGGTTGGAAGTTTGGATCCTTTCTTATTTTTCTTCTTCTTATTCTTCATTTTCTTCTTCTTTTTATTCATTGAGTTACTAGCTTGAGAGCTTTCACTCGATGAAGAAGATGAAATGGAAGAAGAACTTGCAAGTGAAGAAGGTGAAGAAGATCTTATCGGTGAAGACGGTGAAGGATCAACATGAGGTTGATGTTCTTGGGGGGAAGTTCTTATGACCGAAGCACTTACTACATTTGGGATTACCTAAGTGGAAAACAACCACACCGACAATCCAATAGTGAGACCTGGAAGGCTCAAAGTAGTGATGTGAGGAGGACCAATGTTTCCATAAGAAGGAAAAACAAAAGGTTCCGCTGGAGCAGGGGCTCCTTCATTGGTCATTCCGGGAATTGACTCCATTTAAATAAATATCCAATCTAGAGTCCTCTAGGGAAAATAAACAACACACGCTAAAAATCTAGTAAGAAAGCAAGAAAACAAAACCTTCTCGCAATGAACGTACTAGTTGGTGATGAAATCCAACGTTGCGGGAACAAAGTAAGAAGGGGATTAGATAGTATGGGTGGAAAAGTTACTTTGATGACCTACTTAACAAACTTACACCCTGGTGCAAGCTCCCACACATAATCGTGGGTATACCCTCCAAGGAACCTGAGTGAGTTTGGCCAACATCGATTCTAGGTACTTTGAAGACTTTTCCCTCCATAGTCACCTTGTGTAAAGACCCTAAAAAGATAGGCCACTAAGGTTACCAATCACTACAGTGATTCCTAGGGAAACGGTCGACAGTTTGTTCCATGCGCAAGGGCAGGGTATCTAGCCCAAAATCAACTTGAAAGGCTTCCACTCATCATTGTGGGTATACCTCTCAAGCGACCCCCATAATACGTGCAACCTCTACACCAATACCAACAAAGAAGGGTAAGTAACTCTTCCAATCTCAATGCAACCTTGTGATTGACCCTTGTGTTAGAAGGGCTTCCCAGGACAAAATGTAATAAGTGTATTTAACTGCTCCCTAACTCAAGATTCTATGTTTGTTTGTAAATTTGCAAAGTTATCTTTCACACCTATTCGAAAGCCCTATAACTAATCTAATGTAGGTTTGCTACCAGAAAGTATAAAAAATGTCTAATCAGTTTTTATAAACGCTTTATTTAATGGTTGTTGTTACTCAATAGGAAAATGGCATGAATAATATGGTGTTTTGACCGACTTGAAAGTTATGCAAAGAGATGAAGATGCAATCTTTTCATTTCAATGAAATATATGCTACGAGAAGGAGAAAACATTTATCATTCCCATATACACAATGTCCCAAAATATATTAAACTCATCAATATCAAGATTCTCAAGAAATGAGAAAAAGGTATTGTACACCAATGCACGATTCATGGCCCCAATCATGCAATTTTCACTACTTCAAATGCAAGGATGCCCCCAATCTAATATAAAGAAAGAAATTAAATCTTTTTGTTCCAAAAATTTCACTAAAAGCAATAATGAACTTTGTTAAAACAAAGAAACCCAAACTAAAATTTTTCTTTTAAAGCGAACTATTCATAAGAAATTTGATCCTTCCCTAAACAATTCTAAAGAAAACACACACTTTGTAATTGAAAGACACTCAAAGAAAGAGACTAATCCTTCAAAACAAAAAAAATCAAAGATGGCTAAAAGCAAATCAAAGAATGTCAAGCAGACTATAAACAGATCAATATAGGCTCCAAAAGTTCAATCCAGCTGATCAAAGCAAAACTGAGCATCAAAAAGACAGGAATACCTAATCCAAAACTTTTAAAAATGAGTTTGCAACTTGGTAGTGGGGTACAATGCGAGAATTAGGGATTCTCGCAGTCTAGATACAGGCAGAGTGCGAGAAGGTTGCACTAAACTGAATAGTAGGGTGCGAACATCAATGATTCTCGTAGGCCATAGAGATGTACAGTGTGAGAAGGTTTGTAATCAAGAAAAATTTGGAAAAATGACAAATTTTTTTAGTGAACTTTCAAATACATAGAGTTTGGATGGATCTCCCACAGACTCAAAGACCATAAATCAAGCAATCAAAGCAAGGGAAACTAGACTAACTAGGAAACAATCTGTTCCCTAGTATGGTGGCCAATTTTGTTATCGGACAAATCGGTAGGTGTGGACACTAACAGATCTTCCTAGATCCACTTAGATCTAGAACAAAACACACCAGAACATGATGCTTTCCTTAAGTTTTAGATATTGAATTTACTAAAAGAGGGATAGGTGGTATACCGTTTAAACGTCGCTTCCTCTCGCCATCGCCATCCTAGCTCCATTCCAACGCTCACATAATGATGAATCTGCAAAAGAATGCAACCAACCAAAGTGATAGTAATAGCATAAACTCAATATAAACCTATGTATGTGATCAAGGAATCATACAATAAAACACTACAAGATTTATAGAAAAGAATCATATTACTGTATCATATTAGATGTGAAAGAGAGATTACAACCATGGCCTTGATGTCGTAAGGTCCCTTCCAACTGTCCTNCTCAAAGACACTCCAACCAAGCTAATAATTCCAAGCCAAATCCAACTTAGCCCTTCTCCATGAGAGCTCCTCTCCTTTTATAAGCTGAAGAGGATAAGGTGAGGAGGCTAGGATGATCCCACTAAATCATGAAAGTGAGTAAGATCCAAACCATTCAGATGCCACCTCACCATGGAAGTTTTTCCTTCTAGAAGATTCGAGAAAACGCTCGTTTTTCCCATGTGTAAGCATTCTCGCACCTTGCCTATAGAGAATACTGTGAACTCCTTGTGACCTAGCTATGATGCAGCCTGTGAGAATCAAGCATTCTCGCACCCTAGTTATAATGCAGTCTGTGAACTTCCTTTTTATAGGGTTTTTACAAAGGAAAATGCAACTTCTTTTCTCAGGAAAAGTTCTTCTCCCTTCCTTCTTCAGGAAATTATGCCACTGACCCTTCCAAAAGAAACAAATAGTTTTACATCATTAACGATCATAAGGATGATGAAAATAATGTGTAACAACCATTCCCTTATATTTCTTGAACGATCAAGCTTGGATAGAAATAAAAATAGATTGTATCATGCCATAATCTGCCCTGGAAGAATGGTTATAGTGGATCAACATTAAAATTTAAATGCATAATGGAATCGATACAAATCTGTCAACAATTTAAATAAAGCATTATAATTTTCATATTTATTATATGTCTAAATAACACAATCGTTCCATGCACAAATAGGTACACATAATCAGTTCATAATACAATGGAAACAAAAATTTGTACACAATATAGAATTTCCCTCTTTCTCTATTTCTCGGTTATCAAACGGTCACAAAAAATTATCTCCCAGGAGTATGAACCCTACTCCATGCATTGAGTAAAATCCTACTTCAAGAACACACTTTATCACTTAAAGGTTCTAGAAAAAAATAGTTATAACTCTATAGTTTTAGACATAAGTCTAGAGAGAATGCACTTCTCACTTTAAGTTTTAGACAAATGTGGACAAATGTGTCCTCGTCGAGAGAAGCTTATTCATTGGATCCTGCCATTTTTTTTTGTTTTAAAACCTCTACAAACCTATGGAGGCAAACAAAAACATCTACCACTCCTTGAATGTGACTACACACCTAGTACTGGCCAGTCCGTATTTAACTCAGAAATCAGTACATAACTTAAGGAAATGTGCTCAAGGATCATTAATCAAACTAAATATGATTTACTGAGTATTATCAGAATTAAAAAGAAAAACGACAATATACTAGTCAAGATTATATATACCAGAGTTCCAAAAGGGAGTTTTCGATCTACTCATCTTAAGGCAAGTCGTCGTGACAGAGAAGGAAATGAAAAGAATTTGTATATAAAAAAAACTTTGAACTACAATGATTTACTTGATCAAAGTTTAATGCTATACTTATTCAATAAATTTGTTACCTAAAATCCTTCTCCGATTCAAATGTTTAGAGGACATACCGATCTAGGTCTAACAATTATATCAATAAAGGATCCTATTCCATTAACAACAAATCCTAGAAAAAACTTATGTTCTTTGTAGGTTGCTAAGACAATGCTTCTATTCATAGAATCAATCCATCTCACACAGAAATACAAGTAGTCTCACATAGAAATACAGGTAGTGAATTAACATACACAATCCAGTACAACGATAGTATATAGGCAAAAAAAATGAACGCTTGATTAGAGGCAGGTTATTGAGAAGAATTAATTTCATGGTGAAAGAGGATAAAGATACGAACTCTAAATTTACAGAGATTTTAATTTATAACTATAACAATCAATTCTTACAAATTCGAGCAACTAGAGAACTTAAAACAAATATTCGAAGATCCATACAGATTCGAAGTACAATAGAACATATAGAATATTTAAAGAACAATAAAATGACCAAAATATTAAAATATTATAACCAGAAGAATGTTGTTTATTGAGGTTCTTCAATTCACAAACTTGTGCAACGTCCTTCTCCTTCTTCTACTAATCAATTGACTTCACTGATACCCCCCATCCAATGCTATAGGTACTCTTCTTCCCCCTTAGTCCCCCGAGCTGCAAATGGGTCACAGACAACAATTCATATTGTAGCTCAAGCTTTCCGTCGCAAGCAGAGGCTTCCACCTCCTACACAAACATGTATCCCAACTCACACAAGAAAACTAGTCACAATAAAATTTGACAACATTTCAGTCATCCAACACTTTTCATTCCTCTCCCTTCTTTTTATAATAATTTTCACCTTGACACTTTTCATTTAATGCATAATTACATAATATTTAATAATTAATTAAGAGATTATTCACCCCCAACACATATCACTCTTCCCTCAAGTTGCACATGTTTTATCTCTTTTTATTTGAATAAATTTTGAATTTTTCCTCACCTCCAAAGTTAGTTCCTATATTTTCTCCTAGTTGTCCCTTAATTTCCCAATTTCTCCTTTATTGTGTCTCCTAACTAATTTACAGTTGGAGTTTGATTAAGACTCTTCTCTTAGTTAGGATTTAGAGTCTATTTTGACTTAGGATTCTAACTCTAAGTTAATACCACATTTCCTCATGAAATAATTTCTTTTAATTAAAAATATTTTTATTAAATTCATGCACACATTGTACATATGTCTTAAATTTATTCTCCCTTTTCTAGATTTTATTTAGTCTAATTTCCCTTAGGTCCATTATTATAATTTAATTAGGCATGAACATTTAGAATTAGGTTTTAATTATGTTCATGTTCATAATTTAATATATAATTATTTTCTCTTTTCTAACAAATATAAGTATTCAATTTATCCTTTAAAGTATTCTAATTTTTTATTAAATTTTGTTGACGTTTCATTTCCTTTATTTGCATTTTATATTAACCTATGACGTGCCCTTCAAGATGCACCGACATGATCCAACGGTGTCACTCACCAATTGAATTAGTTTGGAAGTTGTCTGATGCTTGAAGTCAATACTCCACTTGTTGACCTTGTGTGAGACTGAGGGATTAATAAGGAATAATGAATCCCCCTTATTGTGTGTCCCTCAAAAATCATCACGAGCGACTATATAATTATGCCATCATGGCATCATGAACCTCTCAGGAACACAATAGTCATTAACCTTCAGTTTAGGTCACGACCGGACTACTAGTAGGCTGTGACAGGGATGTTGCCACACCTATCCCTAATCTATCTGATATATGTATATGACCCCTTTACTCCATATGT
The DNA here is from genome assembly GCA_032191745.1 of Picea mariana. NCBI lineage: Eukaryota > Viridiplantae > Streptophyta > Pinopsida > Pinales > Pinaceae > Picea > Picea mariana. The sequence goes on along the minus strand of JASDQU011311015.1, from coordinate 13,791 downwards.
GATTCGGATTAGCAAGTGTCGCCATGCATGCATCCACTTACAAAATGATATTAATAACTCATATAGATGAAATCCGTAACTGAAATCATCATCATAACACATGTGTAATAAAATCAAGTTCTCATAATCAAAGTCAATAGTCCACTCCTTGACTCAATCTAGAGTCTAAGGAATTTTGTTGATGCCATCAACATCCTCTTCGTATCATGTTTCTTTCACACTCAAGAAGCCTCATCATAATACATGTCAATGCTATACATCAATATTAATAACTTAAAAAATTCAATACTCAAATATAGCATAAATTTTAACTCATAAAACAAATTAGATAATCATAAAGTACCATGTTTATCCAGATCAATTGCATGCAAGTTTCCTCAAAGAATAATCAGTGTTATGAAAATGTGGTCAGTGAAATATGGATGTTACATACACCCCCTCTTGTTTTAAACTTCATCCCAAAGTTTGTACAATCTACTAATGAAAACAATAAATATAGCTTCTACTAATCTATATATCAAACTTTCAAAATAAATAAGGAAATTGTTGACACATCTCATGTGCATCCTCCCAAGTGGTAGAATGTGGACTATAATTGTCCCACTGGACCTTCACCTGATTGACCAATCGACACAGTAGTTGTCATCGTGTGATAGTCCAGTATGTGGATTGGCTCCGCTATGAAAGCACCCACTTTTGATACCTCCAATGAACTCAAATCAATAACATGTGATGGATATGAAATATAATGACGTAAAACTGAAACATGAAACACGTATTTCATATGTCTCATAGAATCAGGTAAGACTAGTCAATAAACCACAGGTCCTTTATTTTCTACAATTTCGAAAGATCCCACAAACATTGGAGAGAGTTTACCACCCTTTCCAAAATTAATTGAACTCTTATGCGAATTCACTCGCAAGAACAATTTATCACCAACCTCATAACTACGGTTTGTACAATGCACATCTGCATAACTCTTTTTTCGGTCTTGTGCTTCCTTAATCCTTTTCTTTATGGTTATCATCTGATCTTCCATTTCCTCAATCATTTTTGGTCCCACCACGAACTTATCTTCTATTTGATCCCAACTCAAAGGTGTCTGACACGGTCGTCCATAGAGAAACTAAAAAGGTGCATGTTATAGAAAAATTTTCCTCACCCCATGCAACTTGCTTGGATGGCATTTCCTTTTCCCTGTGCATACTTGATGTCCCATTTTTGTACCTTGCAGAGCCAAAAAATCACATTTTCCCATATATACATGCCCTAACATTTAGACATCATGCGTATATGCAAGTTGCGCCACTACAGACCGCGTACATCGAGTTTGGTGCTCAAAGTTAAAAATTGTGTCAGGTTTCCATGTCACATCATGAGATCCATGATCCTTGACCTTCCATATACTGGAAACATTATGACTCAATCGTTCAGTTCCACTTGAAGGCTATAAATTGAGCCATATCCAAGCCGTGGAGGGGGAGAATTCAACTTTTGAGAGAAAATACACTCTGGAGAAATTTCACTTCACATTGAGTCTACATCCCTTTATCCTTGAAACTCTCAACACATTGTTCAGCCCCCAAGATCTTCCTTATTTGATGGAGAACCTCATTGTCTCCTTTAGATGATATTTCCTTTGGTCGAGGATTCAAGTGTTGGAGGCCCAGCTGGAAGGGACTTAGTTTCTCGGTTTCGAGTTGTACCGACACATAATTTTGTCACCTATCTACTTATGTTGATTATTTTAGTAGAAATACTCTCCTACCGTCATGATCAACATCTCTCGAATTCCTACAAAAATTGAAAATATATATATCGGTGTGGATTGTTTGCCTAAATAAATCCAGATCTACATCGATATATTCAGATAATTTCATGATGTATTCACTTGGTCGTATGAAGAGATTCCAAGGATCGACCCTAGTATTGTCGAACATGAGATGAAGACTTACATGGATGATAGACCTATTTGACAACATCTTAGAGATGTAAATCCTGGGAAGGCCCTTGCTATTAAGGAAGAGGTAGAGAAACTACTTAATGTCGGTTTCATCTACCTGGTTCCTTTGATCGAATGGGTGTCCAACCCTATTCCCATGAATAAGAAACAAGGAATTGTCCATGTATGTATGGATTTTCGATACCTCAACAAGGCTTGTCCTAAATACAACTTATGGACACCTTATTGACCATATTCTCAATGAGTCTTCGAGAAGAGAGGTTTGTTTTTTCATGGATGTATTTTCATGATATACTCAAATTCTTATCAAACCCGAGGATCAACACAAGACAATGTTTATTTGTCCTTGGGGTACTTTTGCATACCGGAAAATGTCTTTTGGCCTTAAAAATGCCGGAGGAACCTTCCAACATGCCATGACCTTTTATTTTCATGATATCAAACATATTGTTGAAGCTTACCTCAATGATCTCGTTGCTCACTCTCTCAAGAGAGTAGATCATTCCACTCACCTTCGACTAGTATTTGAGAGATGTTGTTATTATAACACTCGTTTGAACCCTAAAAAGTGTATCTTATGCATTAAGTCTGGTCATCTCTTAGGATTCGTAGTCTCTGAGAATGGGATCATGGTGGATCCTATGAATGTTGAGGCAATACTTCAATTATTTCCCCCGCGCAACATTTGACAACTTCACAGTTTACAGGGGAAGGCTAACTTCTTGCGTCGGTTCATAGTGAGCTATGCCAATTTAACTAAGGGTTTCATGCATATTTTGAAGAAGGATACTCTGTTTATATGGGATGGGTGAGCCCAGTAATATTTCAATGATCTTAATAAATCCCATGAATCTTTATCGAACTTTAGTAACTGTTATTATATGCAAGTTATACCACTGGTAAAAGTTCTTCCCATCGATTTTGTTGATCCATTACATACATCTGAAGCATATATTCTAGAATTTGATTCGTTCTTTCCATTTTTTCATTGGTTTCGTGGTAATATGTTGTACTAAAATTTGATTGTGTGCCCAAATCCTCTTGGCAACTAGTCCAAAAATGTCCAGTGAATATTGATCATCGAACACATATTATCTTCCTCGGTACACCATGTAATATTACAATTTCATTAACGAATATTCTAGTTTTATCTGGTGCTTGATATGTCATATGAGATGGAATAAAATACACACTCTTCGTCAAAGTGTCGACAACTAAAAATATAGAATCATGTCTCCTTACCATTAGTGTAAATCCAACAATAAAATCCATTGATATAACTTCCCATTTCGATTCAGGAACCGCATGTGGCTGTAATAATCTCGTTGGATTTCTATGTTCATCATTCACTTGCTAACATTCAAGACATCTCACCACATAGTTTACTATATCATTTTTCATTGCCTTCCAAAAAAATAGTAGTTTAAGATCTTCCTTCATTTTTGTGACTCCAGGATGGGCCATATACACTGCTCGATGAGCTTCATTCAAAATTAAATTCCTTGTTTTGTCATTTGGTGGTACATAAATTCTACCATTATATCTTAATATCCCATCATATTCCAAATAATAAAACTCATATCTTGGTATCGTCATGGTATATTGTTCGATATTGTGCTTTACTTCCTTGTACTAGTCGTCGTCAATATGCAATGTTCATATCTTTTCTCAAATTTTTTTTTGGTGGTATTATCGAGAAAATGTGTGGTCTCTAACTCAATGCATCTTATACTATGTTAAGTGTTCCTTTAATATACATGATTTCAAAATCACACTCACATAGAAGTTCATACCAACGTCTTTGCCATGCGTTCAAGTCACTCTGATTAAAAATGTGTTGCAATCCACTATGATCAGTTTTTAATTCGAATTTCCATCCAATAAGGTAGTGCCTCCAAACACGTATGGTATGAATAATCGATAATAATTCCAAATCATGCGTTTAATAATTATCTTCATGAATTTCAGTTCTAAGGCTTTTGCAACCATTTTTTTGATCAGAAAGTTCTTTCGGATTTATCGCATAGGTGTTTTGATGTTCGACGTTTCAGACCAAACTAGTGTGGTCCATCATCAAGAAAATTTTTTGTGATAAATGAAGGAAAAAATATATAACAGGTGTATAAATACTTGAAAAGTTGTTATAAGGAGCCGACTTATTGAAAATGAAATCAAGAATTATAAAACTTAGGAAAAATTATTTGTTTGTTTAATAATTATTTATTTGTTTGTTTATTAATAATTCTATATATTAATTTATAAAAAAAAATTATAATCGACTCTTAATAAAAAATTAACAAACAAACAAATAAATAATTATTAAACAAACAAATAATTTTTCCTAAGTTTTATAATTCTTGATTTCATTTTCAATAAGTCGGCTCCTTATAACAACTTTTCAAGTATTTATACACCCATTATATCCTTTTTCCTTCATTTCTCACAAAACGTTTTCCTAATGATGGACCACACTAGTTTGGTCTGAAACGTCAAACATCAAAAAACCTATGCGATAAATCCGAAAGAACTTTTTGATCTTCATGAATTCTTAGTTTCCTTGAAATATATGCGATAAATCGACCATATTGCATTAGTAATCCACCTATTCCTTCCTTGGATGTGTTAGTGCATGCTAAGAAATCCTTCTCCATATATGAAACTTTCAATATCGGTGTTGTTGTTAATAATTCCTTAAGTTTCTAAAATTCTTCAATGCATTTCTCTGACCATATAAATTTTGTATTCTTCTTTTGCAATTCTGTAATCGGATTTGCTATTTTTTGAAAATCCTTCGATGAAGAGTCTATAGTAACCTGCTAATCCCATAAAAATACACACTTCTTGCAAGTTCGTCGGTGTTGGAAATTCCATAATAGTCTCTACCTTCGCTGGATCCATAGTGATACCTTCTCCAAAGATAATGTGTCCCAAATAGTGAATCTTCATCTAATAAAAACAACATTTCGACAACTTTCTGTACACCTTGTTTTCTCTTAAACACTGCAAAACTAATCTCAGATGTTCTTCATGCTCCTCTTTTGTCCTAGAGTAAATTAATGTATCGTCAATAAATACCTGTACGAACTTGTCCAAGTATTCAAAAAATACCCTATTCATTAAACTCATGAATACACCAAGGGAATTTGTCAATCCAAACGGTAAAACAGTAAATTCGTAATGTCCAAATATTATTTTAAACGTTTTCCTAGGAATGTCTTCCTCCTTGATTCACATTTGGTGATATCCTAACCTCAAATCCATCTTTGAAAATACAATCTCCCCCTTCATTTTATTAAATAAGTCATCAATTATCGGTAACATGTACTGATTCTTGATCATGTATTTGTTTAATTGACGAGGATCAATGCAAAGCATCCATGATATGTCCTTATTTCTTACAAACATTACTGGTGCACCCCATGGTGATACACTTGGACCTATATGTCCCAAATCTAATAAATCTTTCAATTTAATATTCAATTCTTGCAATTCAGGTGTTGACATTAGATATGGCGTTCTAACAATTGTTTATGTTCCAGGTTTTAGATCTATAGTAAATTCCAATTCTCTTTTCGATGGTATACCCCGTAGTTCCTCAGGAAAAAAATCAAGAAACTCTGATACTACTGGAAAGTCTTCCAAACTTTCTGCGTCACCCTTTTCCTTAAGAGATAATATGGCATACAACTTACATCCCTTGTGCATATTTTTCTTCAGTTGTAGGGAAGTAATAAATCTTAGTGATACTCCTTGGTTTTTCCCAACAATTACTCTATTATGTCCCAAATCATCAATTAAGCTTAATCTTTTCATCTTACAGTTAAGTATCGTGTTGTGCAATTCTAACCAATACATTCCAATCACAATGTCATAGGATCCCAAGGTTGTGACAAAAAGGTTTACACTTGCGACGAATTCACCCAAATTAATTTTACAATCTTTAACCTTTCCTCCAACTTTTTACTTCGCTCAAGATGTCAATTCTATATATCTAAACTCATATTGTTAGACTACCTTCACCTTAATTCTTTTGAGTGAAACACTAGAAATAAAACTCTCAGTAGCTCCTAGATCTATCAAAATACTAAATTGTTGATATGATACCATACCTGAAGTCTCAAGCACTATAGACTGATGCTCGACATGGTGGTTATTCATCGCTCCATGAATCCTACGGGCCTTGCCCATATCTTATACTATCATTTGTCATGCTGATATAGTAGCTCTCACCTTCTTTATAGGACAATCTCTCTCATAGTGGGGCTCTCCACAAGTCTAACATCCATTCTTAGGGTCGATGCTCCTAGATCCAGAGGAAGAATCTGTTTTTCTAGGGTTTTGAGGTCTTGATCTGTTTTGTGGAACCGATTTGTATTGTTGTTGTTGACGAGGATGATGCAGTTGTTGCTACAGTGGATCTCTATATAGATTCCTCTTATTGGTAGCATGTCTGCGTAGTGAAGAAAATACAGGTCCTCTGGGTGTATTACGGTGACTAGAAGTCCTTATAATGGGTGTCTTCTACTGTGACACTCTATGTGGAACTTATCCTGTCTTCCTGGAAGGATTCCTATTATAACCTCCACTATTCAATTCCTCCTCAACGACAAAAGATTTCTTTACTATATCATGCAAATTCTGAGGCATCATAATCCTCACCTTAGCACGAATATTGTAGTTGAGACCAAAAACAAACTTATTCACCTTTAACTTTTCAATGTTCATGTGTGACACATATCTAAGAAATTCCATAAATCTATCCTCATACTCATGTATCATACGACTACCCTATCGTAAAGAATTGTATTCATTAAGTTGATGCTTAATGAAATCATCATATAGGTACCTCTCTCGAAATCCTTCCTCAAACAATTCCCAAGAAATGTCTTCAATGGTCATATTCAGTTGTGGTAAGAGTGTCCTCCACAAAAGAAGCACACTCCCTTTCAGATGAAAGACCATCATGCAGACCATCATGTTGGAGGTATAATTGCACAATGAAAAACACATTTTCATATTCTCCAACCAAGCTTCGGCGTCTAATCCATCCATGTAACCCAATAACTCGGGCAATTTTACCTTCTCGAGTTCTCTATGAAAAATATTATTAGCTACAGGAGGGTGCTACGAACCCTCATCATGATCAAGGCGATTTATCAACACCTATGACATGCTTTGAAAACACCTCATCATACCCATGACATCGCCCATTGCAACATGATCCTTCTCAGTAGTATGATATTCTCCATGTGGAGAAAATCCCTTGGGTGTGGGTGTACTTGGAGGAGGCATACCTCTTCCTCCCACACTTCAATGTCTACTCATTCTGTGTCCTCTAACCATGATACCTTCCATAAAAAAATTCTAATTATATTAGTGATATATCATAATTTAAACAAAATTCATTGGAAATCGTAACGAGTCCTGTGTTACAGAGTAAAACTATGATCTAATACCATATGTAATGACTCTCTCGATATACTCAATCAAAGGTTTAACAATTTCAGAAGTAAACAATTATATATTAATCATTGGAAAATTTTCTAGTGACTATTGGCGACTAACTACACTACTTAATTGTTTCATAAGCTACGCATTAATCTTATTTATGTCAATTACGCAAGTCATACATTTAACCCAACAAAAAGGTCAAGTCCCTCAACTATACTTGAATAGTCGTGAGGCTCTAAAAGCTATGATTAAATTCTTTCTCTTTATTGTTTCAATAATACAAACTATATAATCATTGTATTTGCAATGTATATAAATATAATTATTTATAATGTATGTATATGTATATATATATATATAATCAAATAGGTCTATATTTACTCATTTCCTAAATGAAATGCATAGATGCTTGGTTATTCGATAATAGTTAACATAATCCTGGTAATTACTATATTTCGATCTAATTACAACATATTGATCTAGTTATATCAATCTAATTGAATTGAAATTTTGAAATGTTGGCCGCTTATTATTTCATCTCATAGTTAATTATATATGAAATGAAATAAATAAAAATAGATCGTATCACGTCATAATATGCGCCAGAAGAATGGTTCCAATGGATATAGGTTAAAACTTAAATGAATATTGGAATCGATACAAATCTGTCAACAGTTTAAACAAATAATTATATTTGTAGATTTATTATATTGCAAAATAACACAATCAATCCATGCACAAATAGATACACATAATTATCTCATAATACAATGGAAATGAAAATTTGTACATAAGATAGAATTTCTCTCTTTCTCTATTTCTCGACTATGAAACGGTCGCAAAAGATGAGCTCCCAGGATTATAAACCCTACTCCATGCATTAAGTAAAATCCTACTCCAAGAACAAACTTGATCGCTTAAAGGTTCTAGACAAAAATACTTATCACTCTATAGTTTTAGATGTAAGTCTAGAGAGAGCGCACTTCTCACTTTAAGTTCTAGAGAGATGTGGAAAAATGTGTCCTAGTTGAGAGAAGCTTCGCTGTGAGCTCACACTTTTTTGTTTGTTTGTTTAAAAACCTTTGCAAACATATTACGAGAAACAAAAATGTATACCACTCCTTGAATGCGACTTCACACCTGGTACTTTCCAGTCCATGTTTAACTCAGAAATCGATACGGAACCTAAGGAAATGTGCTCAAGGCTCATTAATCCAACTAAATATGCTTTACTGAGTATTATCAGACTTAAAAAGAAAAATGACTATATACCAGTCAATATTATATATACCATATTTCCAAAAGGGAGTTTTCGATCTACTCATCTCAAGGCAAGTCGCCGGGACAGAGAAGGCAATTAAAAGAATCCGTATAAAAAAAAAACTTTGAACTACAATGCTTTCCTTGATCAAAGGTCACTGCTATAATTATTCAAGACATTTTTTACCTAAAAGTCTGCTCTGATTCAAACGTTTAGAGGATAGACCGATCTAGATCTAACGGTTATATCAATAAAGGATCTTATTCTGTTAACAAAAAAAACCGGACAAAACTTATCTTCTTTGCAGGTTCCTAAGACGGTCATTTCAGTCATTGAATCAATCCATCTCATAGAGAAATACTAGTCTCACACAGAAATACTAGTATGCTAGCATACACAATCCAGTACAACGATAGTATATAGGTAAAAAAAATGAACACTTGATTAGAGGCAAGTTATTGAGAAGAATTAATTTCATGGAAAAAGAGGATAAGGATACAAACTCTAAATTTATAGAGATTTTAATTAATAACTAGAACAATCAATTCTTACAAATTCAAACAACTAGAGAACTTAACCAAAATATTCGAAGATCCATACAAATTTGAAGTACAATAGAACATCTAGAATATTCAAAGAACAATTAAATGATAACCAGAAGAATAATGTGAATGATGTTTGTTGATGTTCTTCAATTCATAAACTTGTGCAACGTCCTTCTCCTTCACCTACTAATCAATTGACTTCACCGGTACCTCTCATCAAACACTAGAGGTACTCTTATCCCCCCTTAGCCCCCTGAGATGTAAAGGGGTCGCACACAGAAATGAACTCAAGATTACCCTCCCAAGGAGAGGCTTCCACCTCCTACACAAACTTGTAGCCCAACTCACACAAAAAAACTAGTCACAATAAAATTTGACAGCGTTTCAGTCATCCAACAATAGGGTCCCCCCTCCTTCTTCTCCCTTCTTTTCATAAACAATTTCACCTTGACACTTGTCATTTCATGCATAATTAGACAATATTTAATAATTAATTAATATGTTATTCACCCCCAACACATGTCACTCTTCCCTCAAGTTGCACATGTTTTATATGTTTTTAATTGAATAAATTTTGAATTTTTCCTCACATCCACAGTTAGTTCCTAGATTTTCTCCTAGTTGTCCCTTAATTCCCCAATTTATCCTTTATTGTTTCTCCTAACTAATTTATAGTTGGAATTTGATTATGACTCTTCTCTTAGTTAGGATTTAGAGTCTAGTTTGACTTAGGATTCTAACTCTAAGTTAACACCACAATTTCTCATGAAATAATTTATTTTAGTTAAAAATATTTTTATTAAATTCATGCACACATTGTGCAAATGTCTTAAATTTATTCTCCCTTTTCTAGATTTGATTTAGTCTAATTTCCCTTAGGCCCATTATTATAATTTAATTAGGCATGAGGATCTAGAATTAGGTTTTAATTATGTTCTTATTCATAATTTAATATATAATTATATTATCTTTTCTAACAAATCTAAGTATTCAATTTATCCTCTAAAGTCTTCTAAACTTTTATTAAATTTTCTTGATGTTTCATTTTCTTTATTTGCATTTTAGATTAACCTATGACGTTCCCTTCAAGACACACCGACATGATACAAGGGTGTCACTCACCAATTGAGTTATTTTGGAAGTTGTTTGACGCTTGGAGTCAATACTCCACTTGTCGACCTTGTGTGAGACTAATGGCTACTATGCGGAAAATCTCCCTAATCTGAGTCTAGCAACAAGGCAGAGCCTTGACACCTTAAAAGATAGAACAGATTATATTCTACCCAAACCAAACAAAACCTCATGATAATTAATGGAAGAGAAAGAAGATAGAAATTTGTACCTTAAGTCCTTACGACTGTTGTCGATCCCTTCCCATTGTTGTCCATTCCAAGATTGTAGGCCTCCTGCCAAAGCTGGCTAGAAATAATGTTATAGAACAAACTATGACAACATATGCTTAATTATCAATATTATATAAAGGGTTGGTTGTTCAGGAGAACATTCATAAATACAAAAACATTGACATAAAGATCCGGGACAAGAAATTTTCTCTTTTATTAATAACAAAATTGGAAGTTACAACCTGAATTTTGCTAGCGTCGCTCCATGAACCTCAACTAAGTTCCTCTACTTTGTCTCCAGGTGCACTATTCCCAATACTATCCTCACCACTAACATGCCAATATAAGTGGGAAATGATGGATGGTATAAAGAGGATGGATGGAAGGGAATGCTAAAGATGAAACTTAGAACATAATGCAAGAAGGCTTGGAATGCAAGGGGGAAATTTTGGCAGAGTTCTCTTGCCTCTTGTTTTATATATCCAAATGACCCCCCTAGGGCCCTTTTTATATGAGAAAATGGTGGTTAATTCCTTTTCAAAAGGGATACATGAGGTAAAATGGTTTCAAAACCTAAGATATCTCATAAACTCCGTTGGAAGGTGCAGATTTTATATTTGTTTGAAAATTTTTAGAGTACACGTGTGCTTTTAGTAGTCCAACTAGCGTATCTATGCGAGATGTTGTTAAAAAAATAGGACCGTGGGGCAATAAAATAAAACAAATGCGGAAACAAAACACAGAAGATACACAATACAATAGAGACATAGATTTACGTGGTTCACCTAGCGTGGGCTACGTGCGCTAGAGAAATTTTTAGGTCCTTCCTTTATTATTATCCAACATATGAAGGGATACAACCTACAACAAAACCCGTTGTAACTTCCTCTTCTTTTTCTCACAGTCTCCTATCTTAGAATATAATATTCGCCGTCATACATAGCCGCAATACATTTCTCTCATAAAATAGGGTTACCTTCTAGGGAAAAAAACCCTATCATAATTTCTACCGTTAGATCTACGACCTTATAATGAACTGTATAGATTTACAATGAAATTATAATATACTTTTACAAGGAAATTTTTCCTTCGAGGGCTTCACCCCCGAACCCTCACTTGCCCCTAGCCGGGGGGATAGCCCCCCCTCTGCACTCCCCCACGTGGAAGAGTGTACATACTTATGGGGTGTAAATACTTCATGGAGTATAAACACGACTGAAAGTAAAAGACCTCTGAATCAAGAAGATAATCAGGCTCCACAACCAACAATCTCCCACTTGGAGACTGATCTCAACAACTCCACCACTGTTGTATATGATGGACTCTGAACCTTATTGGACCTAGCAATTTTCTCATCTTCATATTCATTCTTGAAGACCAACTGAGACTGAGCAGGAACTCAGTTTCTCTCTGGTTACTCCCTTTGTTAACATGTCTGCAGGATTCTGGCTAATGTGTATCTTTTCCAACTTCAAATGTCCATCTTCCAAGGTGGATCGTATGAAGTGGTACTTCAATTGTATATGATTAGTCTTTGAATGGAAGGCTGAGTTCTTTGCAAGATGAATTTCACTCTCACGGTCACAGTACAACCTGCTATTCTCCTGCTTCTTTCCCAATTCCTCCATAAACCTTTG
>JASDQU011311014.1:3704-25092 GCA_032191745.1 Picea mariana | reverse complement strand
TGGAAAAAAAGGTACTTGCATGCTTGGAATTTACATAATTCGAAGGATGTTCTAAGTGAAGTGGAAGAATTTACGACCTCCTTTACATTATAGGTGGTCTGATGTCTACTTATATACTTGGAAGTGGGGTCTATGAGAAGTATTTCAACCGAAACCTTTTCTTGTATTCACACCTCTTTAAGGGAATTATAACTTGTCATGTTGTTTCTCTTCTTATTTTTAAAATTTATTTCTTTTCATGTTCCATAGGTGGTAACTGCGTCTATTAAATTAATGATTGCTTTTGTAGAATTTCTGTTGTGACATGAATAATATTGATGTATGATTGATTGAGCATTTAGATTTGTCTTGCACCGTGAATAATATTGATGTATGATTGATTGAGTATTTAGATTTCTCTTGTGCCATGAATATTATTGATGTATGATTGATCTAGTATTTATATTTCTCTTGTGCCATGAATAATGATGATGTATGACTGGTAATCTAGTCTAGAATTATGAGTTGTGATGGATTAAGGGAATTAGACACCTCCTTGTTCCTCAGAACAATTGTCATCCCTGAGACCTTAAGTGGTCAAAATCAATCAGATGAATCCTGGGCTTGAGCGTTTCTTATGTGACCTCGAGGTCCTAACCATGCAGGATAGGTTGGGCGGGTAGTTCTTTAAATGTTTAGTGACTTGGTTGATCAGTTATTTGTATTTTTCTTCAAGGCTGTGATGTGTCGAATCGCTTTTCTATTGGTGATTATGTGTTGATCATGTGTCGCTAATGATTATGTTAATGTGTGATTTGTGTCATTAGTAATTACGATAATGTGGGCTTGTGAAGCGAATAATTATGTTGTGATGTTTTAATTTCCTAATGCATAAAAAAATATTTTAACCTTTTGTACATCACCAAGTGTGGATGTAATGGAGGGGCCATTACACCCACCAAGGCTTGTGGATTCTACTAGGTATTACCCAAAGGGTGAAGGATGTAACATGGATGAGGAGAGGGACATTGTAGGATTTAGAGGCCTAGATTGCATCCCTAAGGATTGATACCTAGAGAATAATAGGTGAACCCTAAACCACTAACCATGCAAGAAATATGGATGAAACCTAACTCAAATAGACCCCCTTGCACTTCTCTTGAATCCCTAGATAAAAAAGGTTTGCGAACACTGGAACATGGATTCATCCCTCCATATAACAAACCCAACAAAAAAATAGAGATGAATACAAGAACTAACCACAACAAAAAACAATTTGATCTTTTCTTAAAGCACTTAAATATTGTAATGTCCCCTTCCAATTGATCATGATAGAGGATGACTTAATAGCCTATACAACTCCCGTAGGCTATAGTCAACAAGGAAAATGGAGTCAAGGAGGCTTATTTGGTGTCACTAGGTTAAAAGAATGACAAATCCCAAAGTGACATTAAATAAAATAAATCATTATATTTAAATGAAATTGGAGGGAAAATAAAGTGAGGGTTTGATTTGGTCAAAAAGGGGAAAATATAGAAGTCTTGGAGGAAGGATAAATAGAGGGGTATCCCTTCTCTTTGGAATTATGATTTGATATCTGATTTTGGAGTGCTATTGGAGCCATAATTTTTTTAGGGTTTAAAAAAACACTTACACTATTGCATTTTAGTTTCGGTGGTGAAATACACATCCTAGCTAGATAAGAGAGGAGTCCACCTAGGATTTCTATTGGAGATTCAATATTGAAGTTACATTCAATTGGAGGTTGTTCAAGGGGTTTGCGAAGGTTTTTCAGAAGAGGCCGATCCAAAATTTTGTAGGTGTCAGGAGGGTTTCAGAGAAACCATGGTTTAGGGGATCCCTACGAGTTGAGTACAGGGTGTCCCATGAGGCCTTGCTAGATGACCAACTTCATCTCGCAAGGACCTCTGTGATCAGGGTTGCAATAGGCCATTTGGATTGGGTTCGTGAGGGTTATAGGAGGGATTGGAAGGCTGAAAGAAGAGTGAAATCTAATGGAGCATAGAATCGTAGGGATTGGAGATATTTGAAGCAATGAACATCATAGATTGACATCATTCTAGGTTTTATTTGTATTGTTTCTATTATTATATTTTGCAGCTTCCTTGCAACCATTAAAATTTTGTGTTCAAGAGTATTTTGCAGCTATTATTCTAGCCATTAGATATCCTTGTATTTTTGAGAGTGGGGGTTTCAATCCATAATAAGATGCCATGGTTATTTTCTCTATTTTTAGTGAAATGGATGCATGCAATATGTTTGAAAATATTCCTATATGAGAAATTGTTTTGTAAGGAGTTAACAACAACATTAATAAAAAGTGTTTGAAATATTTACACAAGGAGAAATAACTATTTTTTGATAGAAAACATAATATTACCACCTAGCCTAGTTGGGGACATTACAAATATTGAATTAAATCTTCTATTATGTAAGAACAATATTGAATACCACTATCATTATTTTTTTACAACCCTCTCTACTTCCATTAACAAATTCTCCATTGAGGTGTTATGTAAAAGGAAAAATAGGACGACCAACCCTTGGTATGAAAATGAGTGTAAAATTGCTAGAAAAACCATTAAGGATTCCTCCAATGAGTCCTTAAAATCATATTTCATAAAGAGATAAAAATCCCTAATCAAAAGGAAAAAAATACATTACATAAATAGAAAGTAAGAGATGCTTCTACACCTATCAAAGATATATCCTAAGAGATTACGGAGGAAATTTTTTACTCATAAAACTAAAGAAAACACTATGATTCTACTAAAGAACTAGAAATTCTACCTCAAAAATATTTACGAATCCCTTATAGATGTCGAAAAAAATCCAAATGTTTATATAGAGGATGAAGTGTTTTCTATAGAATATATAAAGTTTAGGGTTAAGTGAATCACAAAAGAGAAAGCTAAGGACATCATAGGCTACCAAACTAGAATATTAAAAAATGGAGAGTCTATCCTAATCCCTCTCATGCACAAGCTCTTCAAGTTACTAGTCAGGCAGGGATTTTCTAAACCATGGACTTGGAGTCTCATTGTTGCAATGTTTAAAACTGGGGATAAAAGTAATCCCTCTAATTATAGGACCATTATGATTATCCACATGTTTTCCAAGCTATATATAAGTATTCTAGAAAAGAAGATCGTCAAATTGATTTAAAGCTATGGAAAAAGAGCTAAAGGCCAAGCCATTTTTAGATACTATCATTCAACCGTGGACAATCTTGTTATGCTTAGAATAGCCACAAAGTAGTTTCACAATAATAAAAACAATATCCTTTGTTGTTTTAATGATTTTAGAAAAGATTTTGATGTAGTGCTCAGAACTAACCTTTGGAATAGATTAGAAGATCTAAAAGTTCCTTCCAATATAAGATATGCTATAGTAAGGACATATGAGATTGTTGTTGCCACGTTTAGGAACACTAAGTGTTGTTCAAAATAAACTAACTGTAAGATATGCGTCAAGCAAGGTTTTCCCTTGTCCCCTACCCTCTTTGGCATATACATTGATAAGTTAGAATATTGGTTGAAAGATGTTGGTTGTACTAGCTTGACTCTCACTGGTATTTCCATCATCCTTCTTCTATTAATAACTTGAATAGATCTACAAATATAATCACCAAAAATACTGAATACACAATAGATCCACATAGAAATATAGAAGAAACCACACTTTATTATTATCAAACCATTGAGGTAGGGAAACACCATACAATGGATATACAATACTTCTCTTCATGTCCCATTACATTGCTTAAACCCCTTTATATAGTGCTACCATAACCTAAGAACATCCTAGAGGAGAAATATTCTAGAAGTAGAACCTTCTAAGAAGTCCTCTTACATTTATTATATCTAACCACCCATTTATTATATCTAACTACCATAGTGGGTCTTATTTAATAATATAGTGGACCTAGTCCACATTACATTGAATGGCCTCCACTATTATCACTATGGGCCCTCTGGGCCCCCCCACTACCTCTCTAGCTACCTAACATTCCATCCCCCTAATGAAAGCATTGTCCTCAATGCTTGATGTACAACCATATACTAGGGTCCCATGGATATGTGTGGACCATAGTGCTGAAGTAGACTAAAGAACTAGGGTCCCATTGAGAAATGGAAGCCACCATACTGAAGTAGTCCAACTGCCATTGTAAACCAGCGTCCCATGTCCAATTTATCATGTGAACTCCACACATAATATATCGACAACCAATAACCAACGAAAAATGATGCTCTTCATACTGACACATGTCATGTGGATCCAAATAAGAATATCCATCCACATAGTGGGAAAGGGTCAAAGATGAATATAGATGGAACAATGCCATTGTAGAATATGCAAGCTGAACATTGGTAATCATAACTATCTTCTGATGTGTCACATTTATGTTCTCTATCGAGGGTGGAGTAGAGTTATAAAATAAAATATGGAAGTGGTTGTCATCCCATAAATGACAACTATCCATATACCAATCATCACAAGCATCCTCCAAATCATACCAAGCATATACTTCTTGATGATATTCATTCATGATGTATGCCATAAGATATCTCTCTTGAAAGAGAGCCAATGACATAATGATGAACTATTTTGATGACTATATCTGATGCCTTGCAGGTGGTCATGCATATCGGCTTTGACTACTTCAATCATGTGTAGAATTTCCCTGAGTTGAGAGTGCATATCCATTGGAAACACCACATATAATATACCAAAGGAAAACTCCTAAAATGATTTATCCAATGGCACTAATATGGTAGAAATATGAGCACCCTATGATAAGTTATGAACTCTGCAATCTCATTTCCTTAATGAAAAAACCCAAAAAATGGAACAATAGATTACTGCAGAAAATCACGGTTTTTTTTTGGAAAAACCCTGAAAAACTGTTGAATTTAAAATGCTCATAAATTTACTTCTCGGACTCTGTTTCGGCTGATTTTGTTTTTTAAATTAGATATTTTTCCAAGAGGAATTCAAATACCCAATTTGTTTTTCTAAATTCATCTCATAAAGCTTAAGATCGGAACCTGAAGTGTGCCACCCTCTTTTTCTTCCCTACAAAAATTGTGCAAAAAGAACAAAATTTCTTCCCTTCTTTGGCCAAGGAAAGTGCTCTGATACCACTTGTTAAGAACCTGAATATATATACAAATATAATCACCACAAATACTGAATACACAATATATCCACAGAGTAATACGAAAGAAACCACACTTTATTATTATCAAACCCTTGAGGTAGGGAAACACCATACAATGGATCCTATTATGGAAGGGATCCTCTTCTGTTCACTTGCCTCTTCGAGGGGACTTCCTCCTAATGAGCTTCAGCTCCAAATACAATACTTCTCTTCATGTCCCATTACATTGCTTGAACCACTTTACATTAGAGGAAATTTCAACTCAAAATGGTCCTCCTAAGAATAAATCAATAAATTGATAAAATAATGCCATGTAGACATTTTTTTAATATATTAATTCTATATTTTACTTTTATCAAAGTTGCCCATAATTATTTCACTTTTACCAAAGATGCCCTGCCCTGAATATCTATTTTATATTAAATCAATATTTATGAGGACGAATTAAATGGCATTAAATCGTTTGATGTGTTGCTGAATGTGTTAGTACACGGCTGAAATATTAAATCAATATTTATGAGGAAAAATTAAATGGCATTAAATAAATGATGTGTTGTTGGATGTGTTAGTATAGGTTGTAGGTGCATACGTAGATGCATATAATAATAGACAGATGCAGGGGAAGTTACAACAAATGACGAGGGATCCTCTCAACCTTGCTTCATCCGCCACTGTTCACAAAAATTCGTGTGAATGTGCCATGGATTGGAAACCTTTCTCTTATTGACCATAATTGGAAAAAAATGGCACGAATGGAATTTCATTGGAAACCCTTCTCTCATGTTTTCAATTTTTCCTCGAAGATATCATGCATTTATTTTTTGAATTTAGCCGAACGTGGCATTTATTTTTCGAATTCAACCGAACATGGATTGATGGCCCTGGTTCTCTTAAAAAATTCACGACTTCCAATGGATATCTCCAAAACTCCATCAAAATTTCATGGTTTTGACTGGATCTCTCTAAATTTCCATCCAAATCTGGTTCCTGGGCCATTGATGACAAAAATTGGCGCGAATGCGATCGAAATGGAAACCCTCAAATTTAAGATTTTGGAGGTAAATGATCAATGTTTTGTGGGTTTAAATTATTTTTGACTTTTATATAACCTTTAGTTTGAACCCCATTTCATTCCATGGTGGTCATTCTATTTAGTGTTCAACTGGAAGCAAGCAGTTTTTGGCCGGTTTCAACTCAGAAAGCGACCAATTTTTGGCCGGTTTCAACTCAAAAAGCGAGCAGTTTGTGGCCGATTTCAACTTAGAAAGCGAGCAGTCGGTTTCAACTCAGAGGGTTGTTATGTACAAAATTCTTTGGTCCAATTGATACCTTTCTCAAACACATGGCATATTTCTTATGGTAGGTATGTTTGTTATTGTTCTTTCACTATTTATTTTGTTGCTTTGGAAAATTATATCCAACTTGCAAATTACGATTCATTTTTAAGTGATTGTGGGGGTAACTACTTGGGATTTGAGAATGTTTTGTATAACCAGTAATCAAGTGAAGAAGCCATGGTGGTATGGTGTATTGTGTGTAATACTATGTGTGTTCTCATGTATGGAGTTAGATTAGCCAAAAGTATCCTTAAGAAGAACACATTATTGGACACCTCAGTTTTGAATAAAAAAAATAAATTTGATGAATCAGAATGTGCACTTAGTTATGTCAGAAAAAATGTTCATTTGACATTCCTCTTCGATGAGTAAATATTTTTGGTAGTTATAACATCATTGACATAAAAAAAGAGAACATCAGTTG
Organism: Picea mariana; assembly: GCA_032191745.1. Classification (NCBI taxonomy): domain Eukaryota; kingdom Viridiplantae; phylum Streptophyta; class Pinopsida; order Pinales; family Pinaceae; genus Picea; species Picea mariana. The sequence continues at coordinate 18,170 of JASDQU011311014.1, read as the reverse complement.
TCCTTTATACAATTCTGTGTTTTTGGAAACAATGGTATAGGAAAGAGATGTGAAGGCTGCATTCACAGGGCATGATCATTTAAATTATTTATGTGGAAATATTAGGGGAACTGAGTTGGAAAACAAGCAGACTTCTTCCTGGCAGAGTGCTACGAGTTAGAAAATGTTAAAGTACCATGAAAACTACTATAAAAGCTAATGTAGATGAAGTATGGGATGAAGTGTTGAACCAAGATCAAATAGCAGGTGCTCGTTTGGAAGTATCCAACCATTCCAATTAATGTACTTAAAGTTGTTGAGATTATAGATAGAACTGAGGTGTCCATTGATGCCAAAAGTATCCTGAAGAAGAAAACATTACTATTTTTACAAGAGAAGTTGAAAGCATTTGATGTATAAATAAGAATTTTTACTGATATCATTGATTAGATGTGAAAATTGAGTATGCTATCTTCCTAGAATGAGAACACCTAGTTGATTCCCTAAGCTAATCATCTTGATCAAATGGAGTAAGAAAATAATTTTGTGGATGATATTAATTCCTTCATTTAGCCACCTACAATTTACAAACTTTTGGAATTATTAGAGCCCTTTACTGCTATTTTGGAGAAGCCAACTACTCTAAAATCTACTCTGCACAATATTTCCTATAGGTCTATGACAGAGTTAGATTAGCATGGAAAAATGCTAAACCACATTTAAACGGTCATTTCTATTTTTTTTTTGATAGCTTCCATGAAATTTAATCAACTGTGTTGCAACCTGATTGATATTTGGTGCTTCTAATGGCCAATTTAAATTTTAAAGGCTTCCTTTGAAGTTTTCATGCATGGTGGACTACCATTGGTATTGTCAAGAGAAAAAATGAATTCTTGTGAGGGGAGGCAAATGGGATCCATTGCTAGTCGATGGTTGGAAGCAATATCATTTGAATAGGAAGAGAATGTCCCAACAATCAATGACCTATCAAGTGGAGGCAAATGGGTCTATTAGTGTTTTACAAACACAAATGGTAATCCTTGTAAGCTCAAAAGAATACAAGAACCCTAACCTAGTGAGTAAATATTTTATAGGCCTATATAAAATTACAAATAGAACACCAAAGGTAGTTGCTGGTTCGAAGATCCCTTGTCAAGAAAATCCAAGGTAAAGCTTCCATGGTAATCTTGGGTAACCCCCATATAGCCTTTACAACTCTAATTGATGTTTGTTGCTAGATACATTTCATTAAAATTTTAATGGACATTTTTTTGAGGAGAGAAGATTTGAGACAAGCGTCATATCCATTTTCTTGTTTGGTGTAATTTGTACTTCATCTCTATTTTGTAGACACCATGAGGCGAATGAAAGAAAGCCAATAAGTTTTTTGAGTCAGAAAAAATGTTGATTTGACATTCCTCTTCCATGAGTAAATATTTTTGGCAGTTCCAACATCGTCGACATCAAACAAGAGAACATTAGTTGTCCTTTATACAATTATGGGTTTTTGGAAACAATAGTATAGGAAGGAGACGTGAAGGATGCATTCACGTGGAATGATCATTTAAATGATTTATGTGGCAAGCTTAGGGGAACTGAATTGGAAAGAAATCTATCTTCTCCCTGGTAGAGTGCTACGAGTTAGAAAATGTTGAAATACCATGAAAACTACTATAAAATAAAGCCTAATGTAGATGTAGTATGGGATGAATTGTTGAACCCAGATCAAGCAACAGGTTTTTGTTTGTAAGTATTTCCAACCATTCCCACTAATATTGTGACATCCCCCCAAAATAAAATATTTTTATTTTTGTGTGCTGGAAATTTATTTCCGTTTTTGGCAAATTCGAATCTGGAAAATTTTTGCCATTTATGGCAATTCTGAATTTCGAATTCAGTAATTGTATTTAATTATTGTGACTGTTGGGCAGAGATCTGTTTGGACTCAACTAACTATTTGACTATGACACTTGTATCACAATAGAATATTTATATTAATTGCAGGAGGACAAATGGAACAACCATGTTAAAATTTGCTGACCATGACTCCATGAGCGAGGAACATGTTGGAACTGCTTCTAGGCTGATTATGAGAAGTGGAAAATCAAAGATTTGGCCACTGGTAGCCCCTGAAAATCAGGGATTAAGAGAGCTACGAAAATCCCCAAAGGAGGGAAAAAGACCCGAGCAAAAAATTGATAAATAGCATATGCGAGGAGGCAGGACTCTGCCAAGTATGCTGGGAAAGGATTTTTGAGCTCTCTTGCTGTTATAAACACTATGGATTGAGTGTGAGGCAAGAGGAGCCTGCTAAAACAAATTTTCCTTGCTGTTATGAGCACTATTGAGTAAGTGTGAGGCAAGAGGATAACTGTTGGAATTAAAGGACATTGCTGGGGAGGATTTTCCAAGTTCGCCCTCATGGATTCATGGTCAGGCTAGGGGGTGAATCGGGCAAGCGACTTTGGCTGCCCTATTCTATGGTTGGGAGGAACGTGGCTATTCCATTTGTCTTTCCATGGATTGGATTCAGATATGTTGATCTACCCTTCCCTTTTTTGAATGGCTATGTTTGATTGATGTCATGTACCTGTGGGGTGATTATATCTAATTGCGTTAAAGTAAACTAATTGAATGTTAATATCTTTTCGTGTGAGGAATATCTGTGAAGGAAATCTATATCTATATATAGTTATAATACGTCTACTGGAATGTTCACATCTGATTGATGAAGTATATATATATATATATATATTTGTTGCGGAAGATAAAACTACCTTCGTGAATGTATTCTGTCTGTCTGTCATCATGAAATTCGTAACATACATCCAAACTCTTATGGAATAAAATTCACATTCATGTATATACTAGATGCACAGATCTAGTACTGTTAACGTATAATACATTGATTAAAAGTGGCTCTAAGTGAATATAATAGAAATTACCTTATACAAAAAATTGTTATCCTATTGTACCCTTTTATAGAATATAAGCGTATAAAACTCATTAGTTAGACCTTCAAAATTCTATTAGGAAAATGGATATTGAATCCTTCCACACCTACTGTCTCACAGAATGAAAGTAAGGAGAGCAGTAAAGGGAAAAAATTTGGAAAGTTAAGGAGATTTGGAAAACCACTTTTGTTTATCAAATGTTAAACAATCATGAGAATTGACACCTATCAGAAGTTTTGTTTTTATGCTTTCCTTGTTTTGTTTAAAACGGTCTACCCTTTCCATAGTTAAGGTTTAGGACGAATTTTAGGAAATTATGAAACCCCGTAGTGCTAATCCTTTTTCCCTTCTTTCGCATTTCGAGAGTTGTTGTAGGATAGGTTTGGGCATTGGAAACCACGAAACCCCGAACCCTGAAAATATCGAAATGTGGGTTTCACCTTTCCTTTTTCTTTGCATTTCAGAAGTTGGTATATGTTGATGTTTGGACATCAAAACTCGCAAAGTTTCGAACCCTGAAATCCCGAAATGCGGGTCTCACCTTTCCTTTTTTCGCATTTTGGAAGTTTGTATATGTTGATGTTTGGACACCGGAACTCGCAAAGTTCCGAACCCCGAAATCCCAAAATGCGGGTCTCACCCTTCCTTTTATCGCATTTCAAAAGTTTTTATATGTTGATGTTGGACATCGGAACTCACGAAGTTTCGAACCCCAAAATCCCGAAGTGCGGGTCTCACCTTTCCTTTTTCGCATTTCAGAAGCTTGTATATGTTTTTGTTGGGTACTTGTAGTCACGAAGTCCCAGACCTTGAAACCCCGAAATGCAAGTCTCACTTTCCTTTCACGATCCGGAAATTGTGGTGTTTTGATGTTTTGACTTTTGAAGTCACGAGATTTCAAACCCCGAAACTCCAAAGTGTTGATCCCACTTTACCTTTTTGCAACTTCAGAAATGTTTTGTGTTGATGTTTGGTTGTTGTACTCGCGAAATCCTGAACTCCGAAATCCCAAAATGCTGGTCACTTTTCGTAATTTCAGAAGTTGTTGTGTGTAGATGTTTGGCTTCTGTACTTGTGAAATCTCAAACTCTGAAATCCCAAAATGCCGGTCACTTTTTGCAATTTTGGGAGTTGTTGTGTGTAGATGTTTGGCTTCTGTACTCACAAAATCCTAAACTTCGAAATCTTGAAATGATGGTCAGTTTTCGCAATTTCGGGAGTTGTTGTGTGTGGATGTTGGGTGTTGTACTCGCGAAATCCCGAACTCCGAAACCCCAAAATGCTGGTCAACTTTCGTGATTTCAGGAGTTGTTGTGTGTTGATGTTGGGTTGTTGTACTCGCGAAACCCCGAAACCCTGAAGTGTTGGGCCCACAGTCTCTCCGTATATCAGATATTTGGCAAATAGCCTAGTCTGTTGTTTTGTTTGGCATTAGTAATCTCCGAAACCTGATTAACCTTTGTTTTCCACAAAAAATGTAGTAACATGGTCGAAATGTTTTTTATAGGAACAACTCTAATAGTGTAGTGCGCGGACTAGTAAAGGAACGTTGGAGAGTCTTCATTCCAGATAGAGGTATGGAAGTAACAGACCGTATTACAAGTCGTTTGTATTGCAAACATATGGTAATAATTTTATGTAGGGATTTGGCCATAAAATCCCAAAGTTACTTGTATTGTTAAGATTGTGGTAGTGTTATAGGTACAAACAGATAGAAAAGCAATTATAGATTATGGGATCTTAGATAAACATTGAAGTGAAGAGTAAACACTTTTATATCATGGATTAGGAAACTTTAAGTTGAATGGTGAGCATAGCTGATGATAGTAAGGATTCTAACAAACTTTCAGACTCAATCCTTATAACAGAAAGCTTACTTGCTTGAAATATCAGAACTTTTCATTGATAAATGTACAAACAATTTTTTTTTGTGACAGTTTTTTTGAGGTACATTACATATGGTATCAGAGAAAAAGTTACAATACTGGGCCTGAACAGGGACACATTAAATTCTTAGTATATATTCTGATTTATGAAAAAAATAATAAATCTTGTGGATTCAGAACAAAAGCCTTTTCGGTTTTGTGTTGAATTATGGCAGCTCAAGAAGGTGCGAAAACCAGGATGGAAGAGAATCTGCAGCAAGGACCTCCTAGAAGATCCAAGACAGAACAGTGATGGAAGTTGATTCACGGAGGTGTTGGAAACAATGAGGAATCTTATTGTTGAACTACAGGTTTTCAAGGTCGACAATGAAAAATTGAAGAAGGAATAGCAGGAATAGCAAGAGATAAATGAAGTCCAGCTACGTAGAATAGTAACCAAGAAAATACCAAAAGATGATAACCACGAGGAAGAGGTCAACAAAAGGGCCTCCAAGAATTCTGGTGTGAAAACAGAAAAAGGAGACAGTTCCAAGTTGGGGAACTATGCCAAGATGGCACCCAGGTTTTGTGGGCCCTTTTAGATACTAGCTCAAATTGGACCCATAGCATATCAACTTGCACTTCCAGCTAATCTAAGAATTCATAATGTATTTTATGTGTCTTTGCTGAAAAAGTGTATTCATGAACCTACTCATATGATTGATTGGAATTTGGTGTAGGTGGAACCTGAAGGCAATTTCCAGGTGGAACCCCCGCACATTCTGGACCAGAGAAAAATAACACTTCGGAATAGAGCCATCGCTCAGGTAAAGGTGCAATGGAAGCACTTTAGTCGTGAGGAGGCCACTTGGGAATTGGAAGGAGATTTGCGGAAATCTCATCCAATCCTGTTCCAAGAAAGGAACGAACACTAAGGACAGTGTTTTACTGAAGGGGGAAATGATGTGACATCCCCCCAAAATTAAATATTTTTATTTTTGTGTGCTGGAAATTTATTTCCATTTTTGGAAAATTCAAATCTGGAATTTTTTTGCCATATATGGAAATTCTGAATTTTGAATTCAATAATTGTATTTAATTATTGTGACTGTTGGGCATAGATCTATTTGGACTCAACTAACTATTTGACTATGACACTTGTATCACAACATAATATTTATATTAATTGCAGGAGGACAAATGGAACAATCATGTTAAAATCAATTGACCATGACTCCATGAGTGGGGAACATGTTAGAACTGTCTCTAGGCTGATTATGAGAAGTGGAAAATCAGAGATTTGGCCACTGGCAGCAATTGAAAATCAAGGATTAAGAGATCTGCGAAAATCCTCAAAGGAGGGAAAAAGACCCGGGCAAAAAATTGATAAATAGCATATGCGAGGAGGCAGGACGCTGCCAAGTATGCTGGGAAAGGATTTTTGAGCTCTCTTGCTGTTATGAACACTACGGATTGAGTGTGAGGCAAGAGGAGCCTACTGAAACAGATTTGCCTTGCTGTAATGATCACTATTGAGTAAGTGTGAGGCAATAGGATAACTGTTGGAATTGAAGGACATTGTTGGGAAGGAGTTTTGATGTTCTCCCTCATGGATTCATGGTCAGGCTAGGGGGTGAATTAGGCAAGTGACTTTGGCTGCCCTCTTCTACGGTTGGGAGGAACATGGCTGTTCCCTTTGTCTTTCCACGGATTGGATTTAGATATGTTGATCTACCCTTCTCTATTTTGAGTGACTTCGTTTGATTGATGTCATGTACCTATGGGGTGATTATATCTAATTGAGTTAAAGTAAACTAATTGAATGTTAATATCTTTTCGTGTGAGGAATTTGTGTGAAGGAAATCTGTATCTATATATAGTTATAATATGTCTACTGGAATGTTCACATCTGACTGCTGAAGTATATATATATATATATATATATATTTGTTGTGGAAGATGAAATTACCTTCATGAATGTAATCTGTCTGTCTGTCATCACGAAATTCGTAACAGACATCCAAACTCTTATGGAATAAAATTCACATTCATGTATATACTAGATGCACAGATCTAGTACTGTTAACATATAATACATTGAATAAAAGCGACTCTATGTGAATATAATAGAAATTACCTTATACATAAAATTGTTATCCTATTCTACCCTTTTATAGAATATAAGTGTATAAAACTCATTAGTTAGACCTTTATAATTCTGTTAGGTAAATGGATATTGAATCCTTCCACACCTACTATCTCACAGAATGAAAGTAAGGACAACAGTAAAGGGAAAAAATTTGGAAAGTTAAGGAGATTTGGAAAACCCCTTTTCTTTATCAAATGCTAAACAATCATGAGAATTGACGCCTATCATAAGTTTGTTTTTTATGCTTTCCTTGTTTTGTTTAAAACCGTCTACCCTTTCCACAGTTAAGGTTTAGGATGAATTTTAGGAAATTACGAAACCCCATAGTGCTAATCCTTTTTCCCTTCTTTTGCATTTCGGGAGTTGTTGCAGGATAAGTTTGGGCATTGGAAACCATGAAACGCCGAAAGTCGAAAATCCTGAAATGCGGGTTTCACCTTTCCTTTTTCTTTGCGTTTCAGAAGTTGGTATATGTTGATGTTTGGACATCAGAACTCGAGAAGTTTCGAACCCCGAAATCCCGAAATGTGGGTCTCACCTTTCCTTTTTTGGCATTTCGAAAGTTTGTATATCTTGATGTTTGGACACTGGAACTTGTGAAGTTTTGAACCCTGAAATCCCGAAACGTGGGTCTCACCTTTCGTTTTTTCGCATTTTAAAAGTTTGTATATGTTGATGTTGGACATTGGAACTCACGAAGTTCCAAACCCCGAAATCCTTGAAGTGTTGATCCCACTTTACCTTTTCGCAACTTTGGAAATGTTTTATGTTGATGTTTGGCTGTTGTACTCGTGAAATCTTGAAATGCTGGTCACTTTTCGCAATTTCTTGAGTTGTTGTGTGTAGATGTTTGGCTTTTATACTCGTGAAATCCCGAAATGCTGGTCACTTTTTGCAATTTCGGGAGTTGTTGTGTGTAGATGTTTGGCTTCTGTACTCACGAAATCCCGAACTCTGAAATCCCTAAGTGCTGGTCACTTTTCACAATTTCGGGAGTTGTTGTGTGTGGATGTTGGGTGTTGTACTCGCAAAATCCTGAACTCTAAAACCCCGAAATGTTGGTCACCTTTCACGATTTCTGGAGTTGTTGTGTGTTGATGTTGGGCTGTTGTACTCACGAAACCCCAAAACCCCGAAGTGCTGGGCCCACAATCTCTCTGTATTTTAGATCTTTGGAAAATAGCCTGGTTCGTTGCTTTGTTTGGCATTAGTAATCACCAAAACCCAATTAACTTCTGTTTTCCACAAAAACTGTAGTAACATGGTAGGAATGTTTGTTATAGGAACAACTCAAATAGTGTAGTGAGCGGACCAGTAAAAGAACGTTGGAGAGTCTTCATTCCAGATAGAGGTATGGAAGTAACAGACCGTATTACAAGTCGTTTTTATTGCAAACATATGGTAATATTTTTATGTAGGGATTTGGCCATAAAATCCCAAAGTTACTTGTATTGTTAAGACTGTGGTAGTGTTATAGGTACAAACAGGTAGAAAAGGAATTATAGATTATGGGATCTTAGATAAACATTGAAGTGAAGAGTAAACACTTTTATATCGTCGATTAGGAAATTTTAAGTTGAATGGTGAGGACAAATGATGACAGTAAGGATTCTTACAAACTTTCAGACTCAAGCCTTATAACCGAAAGCTTACTTGCTTGAAATCTCAGAACTTTTCATGGATAAATGTACAAACAAATTTTTTTTGTGACATATTTTTTGAGGTACATTACATATGGTATCAGAGAAAAAGTTACAACATTGGGCCTGAATAGGGCCACATTAAAAGCTTAGTATATATTCTGATTTATGAAAAAACTAATAAATCTTGTGGATTCAGACCGAAAGCCTTTTCGGTTTTGTGTTGAATTATGGCATCTCAAGAAGGTGCGAAAATCATGATGGAAGAGAATCCGTAACAAGGACCTCTTGGAAGATCCAAGACAAAACAATGATGGAAGTTCACACAACTAGGTGTTGGAAACAATGAGGAATCTTATTGTTGAACTACAGGTTTTCAAGGCCGACAATGAAAAAGTTGAAGAAGGCACAGCAGGAACAACAAGAGATAAATGAAGTCCTATTGCGTAGTATAGTAACCAAGAAAAGCCCAAAAGATGATAACCATGAGGAAGAGGTCAGGAAAAGGGCCTCCAAGAATTGTGGTGCGAAAACAGAAAAAAGGAGACAATTTGTCTAAAGGGACAGCTTCAACCGAAGACAAAACCATACAAGACAAAAAAACAAAATAAACAGACCACCTTGAAGGGGAATTTTAAAAGATTAGACTATCTACTTTTGATGGAGAATCCAAGATAGGAGAAGAAGCCGAGGCATGGTTGTTGGACATAAAAAAATACTTCCAAATCTACAACTATTCCAGCAACATGAAGGACAGAATGGCCATTTACCATCTAAAGGGGAAGGCCAACATTTGGTGACAGGACCTAAAATTGGCCAAGTGCCTAAAGGAGAAACATTTGGAATGGTCCAACTTTAAGTTGTATTTTAAGAAACAATACCTTTCTGAAAGTTATTATGAAAGGAAGACGAAAGAATTTTATGAGTTATGACTCCGACAAATGACGATGGAGTACCTTATAAATAAATTTCTGGAACTACTAAGGTTTGTACCATACATTCGGGAGGATAAGGTAAAAATCCAATGATTCTTAAGTTGTTTACCAAAGTCCTACAGGGACAGAATTGAGTTTGAAAACCCCAAATCCTTGAGTGAGGCATTCAGGAAGGTACGAATGTGCTATGGCCAGTATAAACATTGGGTAGAGTTTCCCATGACCTGGAAGGATAAGAAGCAAGATGGAATAAACCAGTGGAAGAAGGGATACCAGCCAACTCCTTATCAGAATGCACCAAAAAGTTTCCCAAGGAAGGATTTTCACTCCAATCATCCGAATACGCAAGGTAACGGGAAACCGGTAAAATTGGGAATGAAGAAGTTTGGGGACAACTCCCACAAGCCATTAAAGTGTTGGTATTATGGAGAGCCTCATCTAAGGAGGAACTGTCCACATTTAATTATAGAAAACAGAACTGTTGTTCACAATTTACAGGAAGCCTCGACAGTGGGAGACATGGGCATAAGTTTGCATTGTATAAATGCAGCCATAGATGGTCGACAAGATGACCACCCATCTTTCGTGGTAGAGATCGAAGGTAAAATCCATGACACTCAAATTTCTATTTTAATTGAACTTGGAGCTATGTTAAGTTATATTACTCCCGATGTAGTAGAGTTGAATAAACTTAAGAAACAAAAGCATGCAAAATCTTGGCTTGTACCACTAGCAACAAGTACTAAAAGAAAAGTAGTCAACTTTATTTCTGATCTTGAGTTCAGCTTAGATGGTCAAAAGATAAGGACCAATCTGAACATCCTACCACTAGGATCTTATGATATGATTATGGGGATGGATTGGTTGGAACAACACAAAGAAGCACTAGACTGTTATACAAAGATACTTCGCTACAAAGATAATTTTGGCACTGTTAGAACAAGCCAAGGGATACCAAAACCTGTGTCAGTTAGACAAATTTCAGCGATGCAATTCAAGAAATGTATTAGAAAGGGATGTCAAGTTTACGCCATCCAAGTAACGAATCTATTAGAAAAAGAAGATAAGCCCAAGTTAGAAGACTTTGCTGTCCTATGTGAATTCAGAGACATGTTTGTTGATGAGATACCATAACTAACTCTTAGTAGAGAAATAGATTTCTCCATAGACTTACTACCCGGATCAACCCCTATCTCAAAATCACCCTACCGAATGAGTCTACTAGAACTGATAGAATTAAAAATACAATTACAAGAATTGTTGGGTAAAGAGTATATCAGACCAAGTGTCTCGCCATGGGGAGCACTAGTCCTCTTTGTGAAAAAGAAAGACGGTACTCTAGGACTATGTATCGATTAAAGACAACTGAACAAAGTGACCATTAAGAACAAATACCCCTTACCCAGGATAATTGATCTGTTTGATCAAGTTGGTGGGGCTAAGATTTTCTAAAAATTGGATTTACGATCCGATTATCATCAAGTTAGGACAAGGGACCAGGACATAAACAAACAAATTTTCATACAAGATACAGACACTATGAGTTTGTAGTCATACCTTTCAGACTCACTAATGCACCGGCCACATTTATGTGCTTGATGAACAACATTTTCAGCTAGTACTTAGACCAGTTTGTAATAGTATTTATCAACGATATTCGGGTCTATTGTAAAATGAAGGAGGAACATGATGAACACTTATGAATAGTTCTGCAAACACTAAGGAAACACAAACTATACACAAAATTCAACAAATGTGATTTTTATAAAAAAGAAATACAATATTTAGGACATGTCATTTCCTCAGAAGGTATTGTCGTAGACTTGAAAAAGATAAAATCCATTATGGAATGGCCAGTATCTAAGGATGTGGCAGATATCCGATCATTCATGGGAATCACCGGATATTATCATAGATTTATAGAAGGGTTCTCCAAGATAGCCTACCTTATCACGTCATTACAAAAGAAAGGGACCAAGTTTAACTGGTCACAAAAGTGTCAAGACAGTTTTAACAAGCTAAAATAATTATTAACATCAGCGCCCATTTTGAAGGTAGCAGACCCAGATAAAGACTTCACAGTATGCATTGATGCAAGTAAAGAGGGACTAGGTGGTGTTCTAACTCAGGAAGGGCACATGATTTGTTATGATTCCCTGAAATTAAAGGAACACGAGCAAAATTATGTCACTCATGACTTAGAATTGGCAGCAGTAATACATGCCTTAAAAGTGTGGTGACACTATATAATGGGTAGAAAATTCTTACTATTGATGGATAATAGCAGAGTGAAATATCTGTTTAACCAAGTAGACCTTAATGCGAGACAAGCAAGGTGGCTAGCCTTCTTAAGTGAATTCGACTTCGAGGTCAGACATATCAAGGGTAAGGAAAATAAAGTAGCAGATGCTTTAAGTGGCGGAATCCATGGTTTATTTGAGATAAATATAAGCAGGGCAGAAAGTGATCTTGAACAAAGAATAAAAACGACAGGTATTAACGATGGAAATTACACTAAGATGATGGTAGAATTGCAAAAAAATATCACAAACTTAGATGAACCAGATATAAGTATCGACAAGGAGGGACTATTAAGATTTAAAAACAAACTTTACATACGAGATTCAATGGAGCTAAAATTAACTATTTTAGACGAAGTGCATAAGAAACCGTATTCTAGCCATCCCGGCTACCAAAAAAAAATAACATCAGTAAGAAAACTATTTTAATGGCCTAACATCCAGGGTGATTCAATAGAATACTTGGCTAGGTGCCAAGATTGTCAGTAGTTTAAGGCTGAATACTAGCATCCAGCCGGCCTATTACAGCCATTACCAGTACCATAATGGAAATGGGAGACCATATCGCTAGAGTTTATAACAAGTTTTCCTAAAACTCAAAAATAGAATGATTCTATCATGGTTGTAATCGATAAAATCAGTAAGTCTGCACACTTTATTCCTGTAAAGTCTACTTTTCAAGCTATTAACATTGCTGAAATATTCATGAAAGAAATTTTTAGACTGCATGGTATTCCTAAAATGGTGATTTCAGATAGACACATAAAATTCACATCCACTTTTTGGAAGGAATTGTTTGCAGGGCTAAATACTAATTTGAATTTCAGTACGAGTTATCATCCACAAATGGATGGACAAACCGAAAGGACAAACCAAATCATAGAGGATATGATCTAGATGTATGTAAGAACAAAATTGAACAAGTGGGAAGACTACCTACACTTGGTAGAATTTTCATATAACAATGGGTACCAAACTTCGGCTAAGTTGAGCCCTTTCAAAATACTGTATGATAGAAAGTGTACAAGTCCAATTAGCTGGGATAACCCGGCTGACAGACTCATGGTTGGACCAAATATGCTCCAAGAAATGGAGAACATGGTAAGGAAGGTACAACATAACTTGAAAGAGGCACAGGACAGACAGAAGAGCTATGCGGATCAGAAAAGAAGACACTTGGAATTTCAAATGGGAGACCATGTTTATTTGAAGGTCAAAGCCCGAAAAATCTCGCTGAAGTTGGGAAACTGTGCCAAGCTAGCACCCATGTTTTGTGGGCCGTTCAAGATACTAGCTCGAATTGGACCCGTAGCATATCATCTTACACTTCCACCTAATCTAAGAATTCATAATGTATTTCATGTGTCTTTGCTGAAAAAGTATATTCATGACCCTACTCATATGATTGATTGGAACTTGGTGCAGGTGGAACCCGAAGGCGAGTTCCAGGTGGAACTCGTGCACATTATGGACCGGAGAAAAATAACACTTTGGAACAGAGTCGTCGCTCAGGTAAAAGTGCAATGGAAGCACTTTAGTCCTGAGGAGGCCACTTGGGAATTGGAAGGAGATTTGTGGAAATCTCATCCAATCCTGTTCCAAGAAAGGAATGAACATTGAGGACAGTGTTTTACTGAAGGGGGAAAGGATGTGACATCCCCCAAAAATAAAATATTTTTATTTTTGTGTGCTGGAATTTATTTCCGTTTTTGGCAAATTCGAATCTGGAAATTTTTTTCCATTTATGGAAATTCTGAATTTCAAATTCAATAATTGTATTTAATTATTGTGACTGTTGGGCAGAGATCTGTTTGGACTCAGCTAACTATTTGACTATGAAACTTGTATCACAACAGAATATCTATATTAATTGCAGTAGGACAAATGGAACAACCATGTTAAAATCAGCTGACCATGACTCCATGAGTGGGGAACATGTTGGAACTGCCTCTAGGCTGATTATGAGAAGTGGAAAATCAGAGATTTGGCCACTGGCAGCCCATGAAAATCAAGGATTAAGAGAGTTGTGAAAATCCCCAAGGGAGGGAAAAATACCCGGGCAAAAAATTGATAAATAGCATATGCGAGGAGGCAGGACGCTGCCAAGTATGCTGGGAAAGGATTTTTGAGCTTTCTTGCTGTTATGAACACTACGGATTGAGTGTGAGGCAAGAGGAGCTTGCTGAAACAGATTTTCCTTGCTGTTATGAGCACTATTGAGTAAGTGTGAGGCAAGAGGATAACTATTGGAATTGAAGGACATTGTTGGGGAGGAGTTTCCAAGTTTTCCCTCATGGATTCATGGTCAGGCTAGGGGGTGAATCGGGCAAGTGACTTTGGCTGCCCTATTCTACGGTTGGTAGGAACATGGCTGTTCCCTTTGTATTTCCGTGGATTGGATTCAGATATGTTGATCTACCCTTCTCTATTTTGAATGGCTACGTTTGATTGATGTCATGTACCTGTGGGGTGATTATATCTAATTGCATTAAAGTAAACTAATTGAATGTTAATATCTTTTCGTGTGAGGAATATGTGTGAAGGAAATATGTATCTATATATAGTTATAATACATCTACTGGAATGTTCACATCTGACTGCTGAAGTATATATATATATATATATATATATATATATATATATA
>JASDQU011311013.1:20890-43643 GCA_032191745.1 Picea mariana | reverse complement strand
CAATTGACACTTCAGTTTGACTAGTTGAGTTGAGTTTAGATGTTGCATTGGGATCATCACCATGCAACATTGGGATCATCACCATGCTAATTCAAGCTTGCCTTTTTATCATCAACAAAGTGGTGCATTAGCCTTGATTCCCTGAGTTAACTCCTCACAACTCTCTGTTCAGTCAGTTAACTGAAGACTAGTTGACTAGTTAACTCAACTAGGTGGCAGTTCACTCCCGTAACTGCCTGAGAGACTAGGTGGCAATTCACTCACATAACTCCTGGTGTGTGTCCATATCACTCTATACCACCACTATGGCACATTGGTTCACCTCAAGTCGAACTCATTGAGATATACAGAGTATATCATGTGTAAATTATTCATTATTCACAACGGTTAATGAGAATTCTTCCATTCTTTCTCTCCTTCTTCTTCTTTCTTCAATTCTCTCTGTAAATGTGTGTATTATTGTTTAGCTAGATCTATTCTGTGAAGGTTCAACACATTTCCAAGGACAAGGTATTAAAGCGAGCTTCCAAGTCTTGGCTATGGGTGTGGGCCATGAAGAAGAGGGAAAACGCAAAGGTGTGGGTGGGACCACACAAAACATGGGTTATGGGTGTAGTGTATCATGAAGATCGGGGCAATGAGGGGAATCCAATGGGGTAACACCCAAATAAGGGTGTTGGAAGGGGGGGTCCACAGGAAAATTGTTTTGCTGAAAAATGATAGGTATGACTGTGATAAGGGTGGAGAGAGTAATCCAATGGGATAGGGCTCAAATAATGGTGCCAACAGGATCCATTTTTTTTTTCTCCTGCGGAGTTATACTCCGATTTGAAGAATATTGTAGTGTTGAAATTCCCAAATTCTTAACAGGAAGAAATGTGTAGTAATTTCGTAAACCGAATGCAGGAGGCACAGTTGTGTAGCAATAGATCTTGTCTATTTTAATTTATTTTTTTCATCCCAAGGGTTAGGGTATGCAGGGTGTCTACACACAAGGGCTTACCCTATGCTATAGCTCTCTGATATACATGCAGCATCCAAAAATAGTACTTGGCCTAATATCTCAGAGCACCAACTAAGGAGGCTAGACTGTGCCCTTAGCCATACTACCCGACTACCTAGGTACTGGAGAGTATCTTCCAAAGTGTTGTTCTTGATGGAACTATAGCAGTCAAGTGAATGATTAGTTTATCTATGGAGGGCTTCAGGAGATCTAGGCCGATATGTATACAGGTGTTGTTTGATGCGCTACCACTCGAAGGGGTACCAACATGGGTTACAAGGGTGGCCAACATATGTGCCCTTAAGTACCACTTGTATTTCCTACGTGTATGACTCCCAGACCATAGGTTTATGCGGGTAACGATGGATCTATGTAGCTTTAAGACGCCGGAATATGTCTCTACCCTGAAAAAATTAACCCACAATGTTTTTCCAAGGAAAGTACTCTGATACAACTTGTAGTATTCCAAATATAAAATAGTATGTAGAACATAAATATTTTATCTATAAATGGTAGAACAACAATGATATAACCAAAACAATACAAGAATAATACCAGAATAACACCAGCAAGAGAACCTTGATTAGTGATAGAAATGTTCACTTGCCTTTTCGAGGGGGCAACCTCCAATAGAGAAGAGCTCTATTACAATAATATCCAAGACAAACCTTCTCATACCCTCTACTCCAATTTATACTAAATATGTCTATCCAAAAGAACAATCTAGAGGAAGATCCTTCTAGAAGCGAAAGCTTCTATTAGTTCTTATTACATTTGACTTATTCTTCCTTATTGTTAGGGCTTATTAATATTGGAGTTTATTACATGAAAATATATTATTCTACCTAAGTGAGGAGTTAGTGAGGTTAGGTCCCTAACATTGACCAAGTTGAAGTAGTCTGGGATAGTGGAAGAATTTTCTCCGCATTTGAGCACTTGGATTTCCAAATGGAGGGCATGTCATATGCCTTCTTCTGAGAATTCATTATTAGTGGTATAAAAGATAAAAAATTGTTCCCATGTTCTTATGGAACACCCCCAGACGTGGTTGGAAGCTACTCAATGAGCCAAGGAATAAAAATAGATTCTCTCCTCCTAGACCAGAAAACCCCCCTTTCTTCTCCTCCCTAAACCCACCAACCCCACTACTCCGACAACTCCCCTCAAGATCCAGAAATTAACCAGGGAAGAAATGGACGGATGCCAACTCAAAGGTATAATTTGTTATAATTGAGATGAAAAATATTTTCTAGGGAAAAAGTTTAAGGAACATAAGCTTCTTATGGCCATGACTGAGTATGTTTCTGAAGAGGAGGAAATTGTTTCCCTTGTGGATGAGATACAACCACCAGTTGATATGACTCCACCCTCTGATCCAGCAGAAGTTGAACCGGTGATTTCACTTAATTCCCTCACTGGATTATCTGCTCCTCTAACCCTCAAGTTAATTGGTTACATTAAGCATCAGAAAGTCATCATCCTCATTGACAGTGGTAGCACCCATAATTTTATTCATCACCACATTGCCCAATAAGTCAATTTTTATATCCCTGCAATCAATAATTTTCAAATCATGATTGCCAATGGAGGTTCCATGAAATGTGGGCGACGTTGTGATAATGTGTGGATCCAAATTGGTTAGTATCTCATGAAATCTCATATGTTTTTTATAGACATGGAAGTTGTGACATTATTCTTAGTTTCGAATGGTTACATACTATTGGACCCATTCTCATGAAATTTAAGGAATTAACCATGAAATTCCAACAACAGGGACAACAATATAAGTTCCAAGGAATCACAATAGGTTCCCTTGAGATCATTAGTTCCCATCGAATGGAAAAGATCCTCAAAAAAGGTCATTCTAGCATTATTTCCCAACTCCACTCCATTCAAGCCGTTGAGAGACCCTTTGTGCATCCTAACCTCCAATCTATCCTCTCTCGACACCAAGTTGTTTTTACCACACCCAACGAACTTTCCCCTTCCTGTGGTGTCCATGATCATTCCATTCCTCTCATATCGAGAAATCTTCCTCCCAAGTTCGCCCTTATCGTCATCCCGTTGCCCAAAAGAATGAAATTGAGAAAATTGTTCAAGAAGTTCTTGAAGCAAGTGTTATCCATCCTAGTACCAACCCCTATTCTTCTCCTGTGGTCACGATACTCAAGAAAGAAGGTATTTGGTGAATGTGTCCTGATTTTCGTGCCCTCAAAAAAATCACAATCAAAGATAAATTTCCCATTCATGTCATTGATGACTTATTAGATGAATTGAGTGGTGTTCAATACTTCACCAAACTTGATCTCCGTTCTTTCTAGGACCAAATTCGTATGAAAGAAGAAGAAATTCCCAAGATTGAATTTAGAACTCATGAGGGTCACTATGAGTTCTTGGTAATGCCCTTTGGCTTGTGTGATCCTCCCTCCACTTTCCAAATTCTCATGAATCATATCTTCCGTCCTTTTCTCTATCGCTTTTTCTTAGTTATTTTCTGATGATATTCTCATCTATAGTAAAACTTGGACATCCCATCTCTCCCATGTGGATCAAGTTCTAAATCTACTCTCTTAGAACCAATGTTTCCTCAAACAATCTAAATATTCCTTTGGAGCCTCGGAAGTGGAGTACCTGGGTCATATTTTCAGCAAGGATGGTGTAAGGGTGGATCCTAAGAAAATTGAAGCTATGCAATATTGGCCTCGCCCTAAAAATATTAAGAGATTTCGTGGTTTTTTGGGTTTAACGAGATATTATGGAAAGTTTGTGCAGAATTATGGTAAAATTGCATCCCCTCTCACTTCTCTCCTTAAAATTAATTCTTTCACTTGGACTCCAACTGCTAATCACTCCTTCCATGCCTTGAAAGAAGCTATGTGCACGACCCATATCCTAGCACAACCCGACTTCACCAAGAATTTTGTAATGGAATGTGATGCTTCTAGGAAATGAATTGGGGTATTCATCATGCAATATGGCATGCCTTTGGCCTTCACTAGAAAACAATTTTCGGAGAGACAATTGGGCCAATCCATTTATGAAAAGGAAATGTTAGCTATTCTGCATGCTGTGGATCTCTGACGTCCTTATCTATTGCGGAAACAAAAAATGGGTGACCAAGATATTTGGATATGATTACGAGATCATTTACAAGAAGGGAAATGAAAATGTAGTTTCTCAATCGCTTTCCAAAAACTATGAAGAAGAAGTGTCCCTCTTTTCCCTCTCCTTCATTGTACCATATTGTCTCCAAGATATTCGTCAGGAATAGGTGCAAGACCCAAAAATTTCTCACATGATCCAATAATTGCAACATCATTCTCCAATTTCTCCAGGGTACTCTTGGCACAATGAAGAGCTTTGCTACAAAGGTATTTTTTATTTAATAAAACAATCACAACTTAAATCAATGGTGATTTCTAAGCTTCATGCTTCACCCATAGCTAGGCATTCAAGGTTTACCAAAACTTATGAATGGGTCAAACATTATTTATTCTGGGATGGTATGAAAGAAGACATCCACACCTTTGTGGCTGAATGTGAGGTCCATCAACGCAACAAGGGAGAAAAATTCAAATCCCCAAGCACACTCCAACCACTTCCAATTCCCCATGCTATCTGGAGAGATATTTCTATATATTTCATTATGGGCTTTTGCCTAAATCAAGAAATAAGTCAATCATCATTATGGTAGTCAATCGTCTTTCCAAATATTCTCATTTATGTGCTCTGCAACACCTGTTAAACGCATCCACAGTGGCTCAAATTTTCATGGATAATATTTTTAAACTTCATGGCATGCTTCATTCTATTGTCTCTGATTGAGATCCAACTTTCACTAGCAATTTTTGGCAAGAATTGTTCAAGCTCTAGGGAACCCAATTGCATCTCAGCACAATCTATCATCCCTAGACTGATGGCCAAATTAAAGTTGTCAAAAAAAAATTGGAAGCATATTTGCGGTGTTTTGCATCAGAGTGACAACACCAGTGTGCTCAATTGTTACCCCTATTTGAATGGTGGTACACCACATCCTACCATACAACTACATGCATGACTCCTTTTGAAGCAGTCTATAGCCAAAATCCACCATCGGTTCTTTCATACATCCCAGGTGTCTCGAAGGTTCAGGAGGTTGAGAAAAGTATTACATTCAGCGAGGCCATTCTCCATACCCTCAAAGAAAATTTGGTCATGGATCAGAATTGCATGAAGCAACAAACATATCAAGGTCATTCAAAACATTAATTTGTTGAAGGGGACCAAGTGTTTCTTCATCTGCAACCTTATAAGAAGACTTCACTCAAAGTTGAACACTGCCAGAAACTTGCTCTCAAATTTTTTGGTCCTTATACAATTCTCAAGTGATTGGGGCCGGTGGCCTACCAGTTAGACATGCCTAGTCATTCTAAGCTCCATCCTCTTTTTCATGTCTCGTGCTTAAATAAAGTAATTGGAAGTAAGTGTCAAAATCAAACTAGTCTCTCCGATTGGATGAAAAGGGTTCCATTTGGATACAACCACAAGAAACCTTGGACCAATGAAAACATCGTCTTTGTTAGCGCACCTTCAAGGAAGTGTTAGTTCAGTGGAAAGATACAACTCCAGAAGATGCCACCTGGTAGCTGACCACCATTATGCAACAATTTCCTCATCTCAGGTCTTGAGGACAAGGTTGTTCTTCAAGGGGGAGGGCATGTTAGGGACCTAACCTCCCTAAACCCTCAAGTAGATAGAATAATATGTTTTTCATGTAATAAAGGCTAACATTGGTTAATAAGGCCTATTTAATAAATGTGAACAAGTCAATGTAAGAATACCTAATAGAATCTTTCACTTATAGAAATATCTTCCTTTAGAATGTTCTTTAGAAAATAGAATTAGTATAAATAAGAGAAGGAGGCATGATAAGATTTGTCTTGAGAATTATTGTAATAGAGATATACTCTGTTGGAGGTTGCCCCCTCGAAGAGGCAAGCAAACACTACTTTCTTTGAATAAAGGTGTTATTTATGGTATTTCTCTCTCAATATTTTGTTGTATCATTGATATTTTCTAAATATTCCTATTTCTGCATAATATATTACATTTGGTACCTTAAAGCGACCAATGAAATATTTGGTCTTCTCATCCAAGTAGTTTGATAGTATCTCTGTAGAACTATTCCTTTCTCCAAGTTGTCATACTTAATCAAGGTGATAGATTAATGTACATTTATTTTCAAAGTATTATTATCAAAATACACATGTTTATCTTAATACATTATGGGGATCTTCACTCAAGAATTGCTAATGCAAATTAATATTAAAGTTAAAGAGGAGTTGTCTCATGAATATCACCATTAATAACAAATTTTAAAACTTAACCAATTTTATTCATTTTCAGGAGATGTGTATTAAATGTACATAGGGGAACGTGACAAGACAAGACATAGACTGTCGTGGGGTGGTGAACAATCGATATGGAGGAACATTGGGGTAATGGAATGGTGGGTTAAGAGAACGATGGGGCAATGGGATTACAGGGTCAGATCATAGTATATGGAAGTATTAATAATCACTGTGGACACATGGAACTGTGATAAATAAGACTTGATAAAAAAAACTCAGTATAAAAATTGGATCAAGACAATAGGGTTGTAGGTATGGACGATATGATCAGGGAAGTACCCTAGACCCACAGTGAATCATTCTTTTTCTAAAATTTTCTAAGCATAGGTGAAAAATATGGGCCACATAAATCAATGGTATATTTTGGGGGTCGTGGAAGTTTGAACAAGGCTAGGTAAATGCATTACAAGCCCACAATAAAACAAAAAAAATTCTAAGTATGGGAAATAATGGAAAAGAGTATACAAGAGAGATTTCATGAGATTTATCACATTTGAAGATCAACAGTTGGCTCCAAATGTGGGACAGTAACCCCTGTGGTTGATGAGAATCCAAAATCTTGATCATTGAGTAATGGAGTCAGTTTGAGAAAACAAAAGAAAAACAAAGACTTAAGAAATATGTACAAGAAAGGAAAACTTTAAGAAATTTCAATCATATAAGGACCAATCCAAAGCACTTGAAACTTTGTATAAAATGATGATTTTTCTTTTTCCTTATTCCATAACAACACCATATGACCCTTTTGAAAATCCTCTATTGATGCATTTTGATCAAAAGGTCCTTTGATGGTTTGTTGTCTTTGACTCATGTTTCTTAATGCCTCGCTTCGTTTTTCTTCCAAATGTATCAACTGATAATACCTTCTTTGTAGGGGGGGAACTTTTTCAACATCTTCTTTATTCACAACATAAGTTAGGACATTTAATTCCAAATGAATAGACATTTTTTCTTCCTTTCCATATACTAGGGTATATGGTGACAATCATGTACTATCTTTTGGTGTAAGTCTACTGGCCCATAATGAAACAATCAACTTTAAATGCCAATTCCTCTAATTTACAATAATTGTCTTTTTGAGAATCTGGATCAATGTTTTATTTGCGAACTCATCCAAACCATTCCCTTGGGGATAGTAAGTTGATGATTTCCCCATGATGATACCATATTCCCCACAAAACTTTGTGAATTTTGAACCAATGAATATTGATTCATTATTAATTATAAATATTTATGGAACTCCAAATCTTGACAAAATACTATCTTTGAGAAAGGTGATCAATTCTTCGGAAATGACCTTTTTTAGAGCTACAACTTCTTGCCATTTTGTGAAATAATCAGTTGCAGTAAGAAAATATGAATGGGATTTTTTGGATTTCGGATTGATCAGTCCAATAACATCCAGATTCCATTGTGTAAAAGGCTCTTCAATTGTTATAGGCTGTAATGGCATTTCTTCTTTCCTCATCTTTCTTGAAATTTTTTGACAAGAAATGCATTTTTTGATAATTGAATAAGAATATTTAAAGATGGTGGGCCAATAATAGCTTGCTCTCATGATTTTGATATAGGAGGGTCTCCACACCGGGAATTATTACTTTTCACACCATGGAGAAGATCATTAAAATGTTGATTGATGATAGGTGAAAAAGAATGATTAATGATCATGAATGATTCATTTAAATTGAAAAATGATTAATACTTTAAATGAGTGTGAGAAGTTTATGTATTATTCATTCAAATTGGAAAAATGAGTAATACTTGAAGAGAGTGGAATTACTCATGTATTTTTCATTTAATTTGTAAAAAGGAAACTAAATTAAGTGTGAGAATGCACCTCACAATTAGTTTCCTAGTTTCAAGGGGAAGTTGAGAATCTCATGAGTTGTTTTGAGATTCTTCCTCATTATATCCCAAGTAGTTTCCTAGTCTCAAGTGGAGGTTAAGAGTCTCATAGGTTGGCTTGATATTCTTTCTCATTTTGTCCTTGAGTTGTTATTAGATCCTAAATTTATGGATCTTGTATCCTTGAATTATGGAGTTAAGGAAACTATATAAACTCCTTATGTAAGCTCTGGGTTTCATCCCTTTATGGATCCTTTTATGGATTGGATCCCTTTATGGAGCTTCAGAGAGATCAAGAGAGATTGGAAGAAAGGAATTTAGTCCTTTTCGTGTCTGAAGAAACCTCACTTATATGAGAGCCTTAAGTTCTCTTTATATGAGATAAGGTTGCTCTGGGTTTTCATCCCTTTATGTAGCATGTGCCATTTTTTGTGAGAAGGTTTCAACCCTTGATAAAGGAAGGAAAATAAAGAAATTTTTATTCCAAACGGATCCGAAGATGTAGCCAAAATATTCTGGTGAACTCCGTTATCACATGGGTGTCAAATTATATGTGTGAGTTTTGATTGCATTCTCGCTTGATTAAGTAGATATTTAATTACACATATGCACATAATTATGACAAATTTTCTCATGTTCATATGCAATGCTTAGAAATTATTTGCTCATGTTCACATGAAATTAGTCTTTAGTAAAATATCATCATCGTATATTTTTGTAGAGAGGGTTCTCACATAAAATATCAGATCAAGTGGTATCATAGTAGGTCTAACCAGTTTTGCATATTGTGAATATAATCATGGGAAAAGAAAAGAAGCAAGCATGGCTTCATGATATTGAAGAAATAAACCATACCATTCAAGCAGAGAACATTAAATTGAGGAGGTTTCTTCAAGAATATAAAAATAAAAGAGAAAACTACGACTTCAACTACAAGCTATGGAGGAGAAAGTTGGAGAATGCTCCATGACAGAGGAAGAAAAGAGTCCATCCAAGATGAGACCAACTTGTGGCCATGACAGACATTCTATTTATGTTTATTTTCATGAAAGTGTTGATGGTTGCACATATTTTCAGATAATAGAGGATGCTCTCCAGACACCAGGTAGCTAAGGTGGTTTCCTAGAATCTTCATCTACAACTTCATCCAAACAGGAGGATCAGTTGGACAAACTTAAGGAAGATGACCGAGTGTCATAAACATGAATGTAGGTAAAGAATTATCAATGTTCAATTCCTTCCCTTACTAATGATGATACTTCTTTTGGAGTTTTTGAAAGGCATACAAAGGGTATTGGCTTGAAATTTCTAATGAAGATGAGGAATAAAGGAGGAGGTCTTGGTATTAATGGCCAAGGCATCATTCAACCACTGGAGGTTGTGGGAAGACCCTAGTTTGTAGGATTGGTTTATGGTAAAGGAGAATGCTCAAAAGAAGCAGAAGCAGGTAATTATTCAAACAAAGAGTTTAAATCATCATCAACACCATCTAAGAAAAATTATGGCACATTAATTTTTGAAAGTGATAGATCTAGGAAGAGATTCTAAAGGAAAGCAATGTCTCCTAGAAAATATTGGAACAACAAGAGTATTGCAAAGTGATGGAAGAAAAAATTTCTTTACAATGAAGGTGAGATAGATATGAAGTCACACAATTATTGCACTCACTACAAAATGAGTGGTCACTGGATCAGGAAATGTTGGAAGCTTCAGCTCGAGCATTGTTGGACACCAAGAAAGAATCCTATGCAAGAGCCTATGAAAAAGGAGGTTGGGATAGTCACTAGAGAAACATAGTTTTAGGAAGAAGGTACCTTACAATGCTTGGGTAAGAAGTGGTTATCATATCTGCAAAATTGACTTCTTTTTTTTTGCAAGTTTTTCAGATTCAGTTGGAGGCATGATCCAGGTGGATCCTCAAGAACTACTGTTTGGAAAAAAAATATATATATATATATATATATATATATATACACACTGTCATGGATCTTGTATGACAAAGAGGATATGGAAATCGACCTTCCTTCTACTAATCACAATATTTCTCAGAATTTCCACTCACGATAACGAGCGGGTTCCACTCAAAGATCAACAGCAAGACCAGCCTACTGGGTTAAAATATTCTCAAGATTAAAGTCCATTTCAAAGTTTGGATTTGAGTATCCTTGGGGGAATTTTGATGTACAATATGGAAGGGTCGAACCTCGATGATGAATATTTTGGGTCTTGGTGACATAGCGATTCCAAGGATGCTCCTTCCTTTAGTGCTCTATTATGATTATTGAAAGAATAGTGATCCTGGAAATGATACAAAATTTCCTATTATGAGGGGCTACAAGAATGTTTGGCATGCACTTTCAGGATATAAAACTGGTCTCATTGTCGCTCTTGCTGCACGAATATTAACATGATTACCACAACCTACATCTATGTATTTGGTACCATCCAGCACATTCGTGTTGTCGTCCATGATGGTAAAGTACGATCCTATCCACGTGAAATACATGGAATGTTGTCTCATGCACCATGGAGATGTCATTCTCAAGTCCTCATGATGCTTGGAAATGGCCGATGTGAATCCATTTGCATCGCTGAAACCAAATGTCTCTGTGATATTCATGGCAAGATGCACAAGAAGGTCTAGATTGTTTTTGGCAACATTTTGCTTGTTAGGCTAAGGGACTACCAGGATGACAAGGCCGGTGTCATTTTGAAGTACATGATCGATGAGGCTAGGATTATCAAGACCTATGGTGAGATTTTACAGAACGTTCGTCTCA
Source organism: Picea mariana (assembly GCA_032191745.1). Classification (NCBI taxonomy): domain Eukaryota; kingdom Viridiplantae; phylum Streptophyta; class Pinopsida; order Pinales; family Pinaceae; genus Picea; species Picea mariana. The sequence continues at coordinate 32,625 of JASDQU011311013.1, read as the reverse complement.
ATGATGGTATCGCAAGAGGTCTCAATGAATATGAAGAAGGCAGTGCCATTGACTACATTGAGTTTGAGGATGAAGACGTTGACAAAATCTAATTATTTGTCTTCATTGGGTGGCGGCGGGACATGAGAAGGAGAATAAGGGTGTGGCCTTTTAGAGACATTTGTTATGCATATCAATGAATCAAATACAAATTTTCATTGATGCAAGTGTTGGCATCAACATCCTCATTATGAAGTATAAAGGTGAAGGAGAAGGAGAAGGAGGGTGCGGCCTTTCAGAGACATTTGTTATGCAGATCAAGGAATCAAATAAATATTTTCATTGATGCAAGTGCTCGCATAGACATCCTCATTCTGAAGTACAAAGATGAAGGATAAGAAGGGTGCGTATTTTTAGAGAAATTTTTTATGTAGATTGAGCAGTGGGTAAGTGCATCGTGTAGTGTAAGACTCTTCCTAAAGGTTGGTAAAGGTAGTTGTAGAAATTCAAGTTACAATTTCTCTCTATACTTTTGGAGGACCAAAATTGATTTTGTGGGGAGGTATGATCCAGGAGGATATCCACATAGGGAATTATTACTTTTCACACCATGGATAAGATCATTAAAATGTTGATTCATGATAGGTGAAAAATAATGATTAATGCACATGAATGATTCATTTAAATTGAAAAATGATTAAAATGAGTGTGAGAAGCTCATGTATTATTCATTCAAATTGGGAAAATGAGTAATACTTGAAGAGAGTGGAATTACTCATGTATTTTTCATTTAATTTGTAAAAAGGAAATTACATTAAGAGAGTTTCATAGTCTCAAGTGGATGTTAAGAGTCTCATAGGTTGGTTTGATATTCTTTCTCAATTTGTCCTTGAGTTGTTATTAGATCCTAAATTTGTGTATCTTGTCTCCTTGAATTATGGAGTTAAGGAAACTATATAAACTCCTTATGTAAGATTTCCTTTATGGATCCTTTTATGGATCCCTTTATGGAGCTTGGGAGAGAGCTCAAGAGATATTGGAAGAAAGGAATTTATTCCTTCTGGTGTATGAAGAAATGTCACTTATGTGAGAGCCTTAATTTCTCTTTATATAAGAGGAGGTTGCTCTAGGTTTTGATCCCTTTATGGACCATATGCCACTTTTTGTGAGAAGTTTTCATCCCTTGCCAAAGGAAGGATAATAAAGCAATATGTATTCCAAGCGGATTTGGATATGTATACAAAATATTCCAGTGAAATCCTTTATCACATGGGTGTCAAATTATATGTGTGAGTTTTGATTGCATTCTCTCTTGATTAAGTAGAGATTTAATTACACATATGCACATAATTATGAAATTTTTTCTCATGTTCATATGCAATGCTTAGAAATTATTATCTCATGTTCACATGCAATTAATCATCAGTAAAATATCCTCATCATATAATTTTGTAGAGAAGGTTCTCACAAAAAATCTCAGATCAAGTGGTATCAGAGCAAGTCTAACCAATTTTGCAGATTGTGAATATAATCATGGGAAAATCAAAGAAGCAAGCATGGCTTCATGAGATTGAAGAAATCAACCAGAACATTCAAGTAGAGAACGTTGAATTGAGGAGAATGCTTCAAGAATCTGAAGAATAAAAGAGAAAACTATGACTATAGCTATAATCTATGGAGGAGCAAGTTAGAGAATGCTCCACGATAGAGGCAACAAAGAGTTCGTCCAAGACGAGACCAACTTGTGGCCATGACATGTATACTAGTTATGGTTATTTTCATGAAAGTGTTGATGGTTTCACATAATTTTAGATAATATAGGATTCTCTCCAGACACCAGGTAACCAAGGTGGTTTCCTATAAGCTTCATCTACAACTTCATCCAAATAGGAGGAGCAATTGGCCAAACTTCAGGAAGATAACCAAGTGTCACAAAGAGGAATGAGGTAAAGAATTCTCCATGTTCAATTCATTACCTTATTAATAAGGATACTTCTTTTGGAGTTTTTGAAAGGTACACCAAGGGACTTGGCTTGAAATTGTTGAGGAAGATGGGGTATAAAGGAGGAGGTCTTGGTATTAATGGCCAAGGCATCATTCAACCACTAGAGGTTGTGGGAAGGCCCTATTTTGTAGTATTGGGGTATGGTGAAGGAGAATGCTCAAAAGAAGTAGAAGATGGTAATTCTTCAAAAAAAGAGTTTAAATCATCATCAACACCATCTAAGAAAAATGATGGCACATCACATTCTGAAAGTGATAGATCTAGCAAGAGATTATGGAGGAAACCAATGTCTCCTCGAAAATCTTGGAACAACAAGAGTATTGAAAAGTTATTCAATAAAAAAGGTCCTTATAGAGAAGGCGTGAAGGACATGAATTCATGCAACTATTGTTAAATTTGGCAGCATCGACAGTCATTCTCCAATGAGAGGCCATATGGTCCACCCTGAGGCTAGCCAGGGAGATTTGGAGAATCAACCAATCTTGTGAGGTATTGAAAAAAACCAGGGGGAACGTACAACCTCTGAGAGTCAAACCAAAATTCAGTATGAATGAGATGCCATATGATTTTGTGAGTCAAGCCAAGGAAAAGGTAGAATCCTTGTAAGTCTAAGACAAAAGTCAAGATGTAATTCTAATGTAAAAGTCAAGGGGAATGTACAACCTCTATGAGCATAGATAGTCTAGTGAAAATTTCAGGGGGAATGTACAACCTCTGGGAGCATAGAAAATCTAGTGCAAAATTCAGGGGGAACATACAACCTCTGTGAGCCTAGTCAAGCCTTGTGAGCCATGAGAAAAATTCAAGGCATCCAACAAAAATTAGGTTGAACATAAAATTCCTATGAGCTAGAAACAAACAATCTTCCTGATATTGCAAATTATGTAAATGTATTGATATAGTGTGTTGGCATGTGTAACACCATCCACCATGAAGAAATTTGAATTTCCATGTAAAGAGTCAGGTTGTAAAATTCAAAATTGCATTTCTAGGTCAAATTCAAAGTTGTCATTTTTTTGTTGCATGTCACATGTTGCATGTTTCATGTTGCATGTTGCATGCATGCCTAGTTGCATGTTTCATGCATTGCATGCATGCATTTCATGTGCATGATGAGTAGTTCGCATGCATGTTCAGTCAAGGTCGAGTCAATTATGATTTGGCATAACATGCAGTGCCATTTCAAGGGCGAGTTGTAATTGAAGTGTAAATTCAAGTTCTAAACTTGAACTAAAGTGTAAATTCAAGTTATGACTAGCATGAAATAAAGTTTCTAATTCAATCCATCTCCTTCACCTCTCCATTCCTATATAAGTAGAGGTCGACCCTCCTTATTTTCATTGTGTTTTGTGAGGGTGCGAGTGCTTGTTTAATGTGTTGAAGTATATCAGTCCATATAGGCAGTGCATATAAGTTTACGGGAGGCTACTATAACAGTCATATAGGCAGTGAATATTAGTCCAGAAAGGAATTTTCTATAAAAATATTATAGGTAGCGCATATCAGTATACAGGAGGCTACTATAACAATCAATATAAACAATGAATACTAGTACACAAGAGGCTACCATATCAGTCCACAACATGGTGCAGTATCATTCCATTTTAGGGTTGTGTATCAGTCTAATAACATGTAGCAATATCAGTCCATTAAAGGGCATCATAACAGTCTAAGAAGGAAGTGAGTTACACCTTTAATGATGGTCTTTAACAGGAGCTTATAATATCATAGTTTACGGTCAGGTTAGAGTCATTAGCAAGCTCCTTAAGAGGATAGTTTTCATGGTGGATATATTGTAAGTGGTCATACATTGGATTTGCAATAAAGGAAGTTTGTTTGTTGGGGTTTTTCTCCATGTATAGGATTTCCCCAAGGTATTTATGGTATGAAAATGCATGTTGGTTATTCTCTATGGTTATTCTTATTATGCACTAAGAATCTAAGTTAAAAGTACAGTCATAAGTAAAAGAAACTTACAGTATTGAATCAAGCTCATACTTTAACATGGTATGAAATCTTAGAGTGTGAATAAGCTTGTTGAATTGAAACAACAGGTTACACATAGATCCAAGATAGCTTGATCAAGTTTCCAGTGTAAGGTCCATGGCATGCTCCATTTCAGTTAGGGTTGAGGATAGGCTTAAAGGAGCTTCCAACTTCAATGTGTGGAAGCTCCAGATAATGAATATCTTGCAGGAGCATGAACTTGAGAAGTATATGACCACAATGGTGGAGGAAACCACTTCTAATGCAAGAAGAGTAGGCTTTAGGAAGAGTCAAGATAATTCCAAGAGAATCATCTTTGAATCAGTCAAAGACAACATAATTCCATCAATGACCTCCTTAATGACTACCAAGGACTGTATGGATACCTTGGTAAATATATATGAGAAACATGCTTCAAGTCAGAAGAGGACACTTAATAAAAATATTAAGTATTTGAAGATGGAGAAAGGTGAATCGATATCATCTTTCTGTTCCAGGATAGCCCAGATCATAGATCAACACTTGGTCACTGGTGTCACAGTGGATGATGATGATTTAGTGCATGCCATATTTGATGGTCTTCCTTCTTCATGGGGGAATTTCCTATCCAATGTAAGTGGAAGAGGGATTCAACCCATGTTTTGTTGGCATATTTATAGACAAAAGGTAGAGTATTATTGTTTTTCATTGATGGAAAGATCAACATGATGAGAGTATACTTTTTTTCCAATGATAGCAAGATCAACAGCACAATGATGATGGCATGGAAAGAACATAAGTGCAATCTCAGGAGGAGGAGAAATAGTGACCGTTGGATCACCCATCGTGAATTCTCGATGGTCATCAGATTTGAATTCAGACAGGAGGAATTCCTAAAAGAGGAGAAAAAATATCAGACGTTGGATTTGAGCGTCGAGGACCAATAGCCATCAGATCTTGTATAACTATGAAGAGGATAAGGCTGAGTACTATCCTCTAACTTGTGATACACGAGGTCATGAAACAATCCTGATCGTTGGAGCCAGAGGACACATGGTGATTGATTGGAATTTCATTGACTTGCACATTGGATGAGTCAAAGGAGTGTGGTGTGGGAACTTGCTATATGCGAAGTCACGAAATTTTCCGGGTCGTTGGAGCCAGAGGACACGTGGCGAACGATTGGCATTTTTCTGACTTGCACATTGGAGAAGTCAAAGGAATGTGACATACGAACTCACGATATGAGAATTCGTGAAATGATTTGAGTCGTCGGATCACAGAGAAATCTCAATCGTTGATCTGATAAGGAACATCTTGTAGTTTCACGAGTTGAGAGATTCGAGGAAACTCACAGCAGGAAATCGCAAAATGTAAAATCGCGATTTGATAGCAGCTATCGATCAAAGTGAAAGATATGTACCATTGATATAATATGAAGTATTTCATAGTTTCACGTATCGTGAGTTTGGAAGAAACTCACAGCAGGAGGTTGTGATATGCGAAATCGTGAAGCAGCCTTGTGCTTGGCCCCTGGTCACAGATAGTGGTCACATCAATGGGAGAGAAGGGAAGGAGCTAGTAGTGCTAGGCTCCATTTCAGAGTTTCGTGATTTGGGAAGATCGAGGAAACTCATAGCTGGATATCCCAAAATGTGAAGTCGCAAAGCGCCTGTTGGATAGGCGTCTGGTCATAGCCATGATCATGTGGAAGGTAGGGGCTTAGAAAGAAGAGCTAGAACCCACTTTGTAGATTTATCAGAGAGGTAAAAAGGCACCAAAGACATGATTGCATGGAGGTTCTCTCAGTAACAACTAGAGACAGACTGATTGTAACTGCAGAAAATGACTGATTGCATCTACCAGAGAATTCGAAGAATCTCAGGGTGATTGCCAGAGAAGCTGAAGAGTCTCAAGGTAACTTCTAGTGGAATGCAGATCCATCATAGAGACCCTTGACAAATGGAAAAGCGTCGAATATTGTAGCTTCCAGAAAAGCCAAAGAATCTCAGGAACGACCACTAATGATGAACAGTCTCAACATAATGTCCATGGATTAAGAAAAGACTCAGCATAACTGCTAGAGGGGATGAAGAGTTAGTAGGATGATCTGGAAGAGTACTTGGCACTGTAAATATATGCATAAAAGAGAAGTGGAGGCTACTTCTGCAGAGAGTTATTCATGCAGGTAAAAGTAGGTTTTGTACAACTGTTGAATTGTACAGAAGAAGCATAGTGCATAGAACAAAAATGAATATCTGAGAGAGGAAGAAAAAGTCGAGGTGCACATGTAGAGACATACAAAAAGAAAATAAAGCTTATGAAGGTGCAAGAAGGAGGACACTGAATCAGGCAGAGCAGAATAGTGATGAGACTGGTAAACCATTGATTAATATTGTATCACTGTAATAGATTCAAGCAAGCAAAGATTTATATTTCAGGGTGGTTGGGAGGTGTTAGGGAGGATTGTTGTCCTTAGAGTTTCAAGTGGGTGCTTGAACACAGGGAGTTGTAGCTTCCATCTGGTTGCAGCCAGAAAAACCAGGGTGGCAGGGTGGTGCAAGGAAGAATTGGTGTCCCCTGTTATACAGGTTCGTGCCTATGTGACGAGAAGTTGGCTCTTCCATCCAGTTGGTGCTGGAACACTTAGGGATTTGGTGCTTCCTTCTAGTAGGTGCTAGAGAAAATAGAGAGTTGGTGCTCTCAGCAAGTTGCATCTTGCAAAATAGAGGTTGTAGCCTTAATAGGAGTTGGAGCTCACAAGTATGATAATGTAAAGAAAATAAAGACTACTTATCATATTAAGAAGAAGAGCTTTTTCCCTTTATGGGTTTCCTCAAGAAATATCTGTCTCTGTATATTTCATGGGTGTTATTGATGTTTAATATTCTATAGCTTGCTTCTATGCATCATTGTGATCATCATTGAGTGTTCTTTGAAGAGTTTAAAATGGGCATAATAGTTTAAGCACAATAACAACTGATTCACCCCCCCCCCGCTCTCTCAGTTGTTCAACAATTGGTATCAGAGCAGGTTCCTTTTATCTAAAGGTAGATCAAGAATATTAAACATGTCAAGCCATGAAGGAACTTCAACTAATAAGGCCCCTTTGTTCAATGGAATAAACTTTGCCTTCTGGAAAGTTAGAATGAGAACCTACATAATGGCCCTAGGTGCAGATGTTTGGGATGTGGTAGAGACTGGTTATGTAAAGCCAGTTGTACTAGATAATAAGGATGACAAGCTAGAATTCAGCTTCAATGCTAAGGCTATGAACTCTATTTTGAGTGGGCTTACAGAAGCATAATTTGTAAAAGTTATGCACTTAGTAACTGCCAAAGAAATGTGGGACAAAATCATTAGCGATTATGAAGGTAATGAGAAGGTAAAGGATGCAAAGCTTCAAACCTACAGAGTATAGTTTGAGCAGCTAAAGATGAAAGAGGATGAAACTGTTGGAAAGTACTTTCTGAGAGTTGAAGAACTAGTAAATGCAATGAAAGCACTTGGTGAAAAAAATGAGGAACCCTCTTTAGTTCAGAAGATTTTGAGATCTCTTCCAGATAGGTTCAACCCAAAGGTCTCTACTATATAAGAACTTAATGATCTAAAAGCCTTGGATTTTGATCAACTTCTAGGAATGTTGACTGCATATGAAATGAGGATATTTAAAGATAAACCCACCTCTAGAGAAGAATCATTTAAAGGAGATAAGAATGAGGATTATGAGCCTGATGAAATTGAATCAAAATTTGTGAGAGGACTAAAGAAATGATTAGGAAAGTATCAAGGCAAGTTTCCCTTCAAATGTTTTAACTATGGAAGGATAGGTCACTTTTCATCTAAGTGTCCACACAAGAAGAAGGACCAAAACTATGAAGGTGAAGAGAAGTATAAATCGAGGAGATTTGACAAAAAGAAAAGTTCATGTGTAAACAATGATGATTCTTCAGGAGACACAGATAGTGATTTTGATGGTGAAGATAAGGTTAATGACTTTGCGCTTCTGGCCAAAGAGTATTATGTTAATCAAAACACATGAAGTGATGTTAATGATGAAGAAGTTGTGGTTGATATGGAAGGTGAACTAATCAGTGCCTTAGAAGAGATTGACGAACTCAGACTTGAGAAGAGAAAACAAAAACAATTGTTGATACAGTTTGAAAAGAATGCTAAAACACCTAATGAATACTTTTCCTTGCTAAAGGTGGAGTTAGAAAAGGCAAAGAAAATAGAGGAAATTTTGAAACAACAATTATCAAAGAATAAGGCAAGATGTGAAGCCTTGGAAGAAGAGGTAGTAAAAATCAGAAAAGAGATGGAGAAGTTGAAAGAATTATGTCTCCAAAATCTTCCAAGAATTAAAGCCTCCGAAGGATTAACCACCATTTTGAATCAGCAAAAGAATCCAAATTTGAAAATTCATTTGGGTTATGAAGAAGGATCAAGTTATAGTTAGCCAAGCAATAAAGAATCCATCAATTTTGTCAAGTCTACATTCATTGACAACAACAAATATGGAGAAACAGAGGAAGATAATCATCCGCCAAGGAAGAGTGAAAGAAAAAGTGCCAGTACTGAATCTGTAGAACAAAGAAATCGACCTGCTCAAAAAAGACAACCATTGTCCAGGTACAAAGGATTTTTCTATGGATATTTTTTTTTCTGTTCTAACTTTGGTCACAAAGATGTAAACTGTTCTTTAAGATTTAGATATGAGCAATCAAAACACTCGAGGAATAGATATCTACTGCAACAAAGAATGAGACAGCCAAGTAAAAAACAATTAGAGACTGCAAACCATGTGATGGCTGGGAAAAACACAAGTTAAGCATAAAAACCGTTATGATCCCTTATTCAATGAACCATAATGTTACACCTACCATAATTATGGACATAAAGATGTAGACTGTCGCTTACGGAACTATGAATTAGATCTGACTCCCTCTGCTGAAAACATCAAGGTTTGGAAGAAGAAATAAAATGACAAGTGTGGATTAGTGTTGTCATCTCAAATACAAAACAACCCCTGGTATATTGATAGTGGATGCTCCAAACATATGATAGGAGACAAAATTAAGTTTTTGTCTCTAAGTGAAAGCAAATCAGAAAATGTAACCTTTGGAAATTTTGCTCCTGGTAAAATCAAGGGTAAAGGGATGGTGAGTTTGAGTAATGGTAAAGGAAAAGACCAGTATGTTCTTCTTGTGGATGGGCTGAAACATAATTTTCTCAGTGTAATTCAAATGTGTGACAGAGGATGTGAAGTGGTGTTCACTTCCAAGGATTGCAAGATAAAGTCTGTAAACTCAGGACAAGTGGTGGCTAAAGGCATAGGGATACATAATAATGTATATGTGATGAAACAAGATAGAGAAGAGTGTCATCTAAGAAAACATGATGAAATATGGTTATGGCATAGGATACTTGGACATCTAAACTTTGATCACTTAATCAAGCTCAAAAATCTTGAGGCAGTAAAAGATTTTCCAAGAATATTTTAGCCACAAGGCTCTATGTGTAAACCCTGCCAAGTAGGAAAGCTAACCAGGACTCAGTTTAAATCCAAGAGCTCTACTTCAACAAAGAAACTACTCAAATTAATTCATATGGATTTATGTGGACCATCAAGATGAAAGGCACAAGGAAGGAATAATACTTTATGTTGATCATTGACGATTACTCTAGACTTACTTGGGTTGTTTTTCTCAAAGAAAACGCTGAATCATTTGAGAAATTTAAAATATTTAAGGCTTTAACTGAGAATCAAAGAGGTAAGAGGTTAAAGGCAGTAAGATCAGACAGAGGAGAATAGTTTATGTCAAGTTATTTTAAGGAACTATGTGTTAAAAATGGGATCAAGAGAGAATACACAATCCCAGGAACTCCACAACAAAATGGAGTAGTTGAGAGGAAAAACAGAACTGTGCAGCAAATGGCCAGGTGTTGGTAGCCAACCCAATTTTTTTGATTACTCTCAAAATCTTCCTACACCCCTTATTCCATTACGACAAATTATTGTCGCACTGTGCTTCTAGACATTCGTCTCGTTTTTGCGACAATTACAATTTGATTTCGATTCAGTTTTCACAACTGCAAGTGTGAAAACACCTCTTTCGTTGCTTAGATTGTCGTCGTCTTTGGTTGATTTGCTGAAAGACACTTGACCATTGGTTTATCACATGATTGCTAAAGGTTTTCTTGAACTTATGTCCTTGAGCATCATCTTACCTTGATTGCACATTTGGATATGTTTGATTGCTAAAACTTTGGGCATAAAATTTATTGGTTTTGTTCTGATCTTATGAAAGTTGTAATGGATTTGGTCTTATTGCTTTTATCCTTATTGCTATGGAATTTCACTCAGTTATTATATGAAGAATTTTGGATCATAATGTTCTAAGACTTTGGAATACAAACATTTCAATGTGTAACGAATACGTTGGTAAGTTTATAAAGTCATTTCAAGAAATAGCAATGGTTTGAAGGCGCATGGATTAATCATATTGGACTTTACAAATTAATGCTTGGTATATTATTTGGAAAGTTGATAATACGTTGAATGATTCATAGTCCCAAGCTATGTATTAGCATTAAACCTTGTGGTTGAATGATTGATTGACACGATGGATATGGTGTTTGGATTGAACTGTACACTTGGCATGAGTGTAACACATGGTATTGGTTCTACTCCGGTTCACTGGCACGTTAATATGATTACACACCTATTTGTTGGCCGATACGCATGGTATAAACGATTATGGTTTTAACAACACTGTACTCGATCAATTAATACAGTGCGTGGTGGTGGTAATCCCACCACCTTCGCACGCATGGAGTTAATTCCGGTCTATTCGAGCTTTGAATCCATCAAACCTATCGTTTTTCAACTCTGTGCATTGTTTCATTCAGTGTAAACCCTACCATGTACAGAGGTTATGGCTCCTATCGTAAGGGCCGAACCTAACGGGTGCCAAGCACTATTGACATTTGATGGTGCGTATAGCGACCTAGAAGAGTTCGGGTGGATTTTGTTTATAAGGAAGTTCGATGGTTTTAACATCACTGTGGCTTGACAATTTGCACTGTCATTCGATGGCTGCCGAGCCAAAGTTGGAGATGTCCAGCTTGAAATCACTGAACAATTTCTCAGCTTGGCAACTAGCCTGCATATCAAGGGACAAAAATGGTCCAAAAGTTACAAGGTAAAGGATGTCCCGTGGACATTGTTATTTCGGTCTCGGACAGTGAATTCGTGCGACAGAGGTTTACCTGCGAAGATGTTGAAACCCCGCTGGTATGATCTCTTGATGCTTATCAAGCAATTCGTTACTTGCGAAGGAAGGTACGGGTTTGTTTTCTTGTTTCATCTACATTTATTAATGGTGTTTATGGGTTTCGAGCTTAGTATGCCGCACTATCTGCACCGAAGTTTATTCAAAATGGCTAAGAAGTACAAGAGAAGTCAGGTTGACACTAGACTCTTCCATGTTGGGTTGATTAAAATGATTTTTGTTTATGAATTGGGGTTACGTCGTGATTCCTGGCACGATTTTCTCAACCGTAATGGTTTTGAGGAATCGAATCCTCCACAGGTGGACAAGGCCATGGTAACCGAGAGCAAACCTGTCCCCGTGCCTTTTAATGTTTTTCTACCCAAACCTAAACCCGACTCACCTTTGAATTCGCCTATGGCTGTGACCAAACCGACCGAAGTTACTAAGCCCACAACCCAAAAGACTAGAGCGAAGACTGGTGCTAGTATTAGAAGCAAGAAAAATGCAAG
>JASDQU011311013.1:8464-20790 GCA_032191745.1 Picea mariana | reverse complement strand
TATTTCCTTTTGAGAAAGTGAATTTGATTGTTAGTATGCACAATTCTGAAATCGTTGTGACAATTTTGCAAATGTGCAATAAAATGTAAGTTCATGAGAACTAACAATTTGATTAGCTGAGGAATGAATGCAAGAAGAAGGAGTCCTGGATATGGCAATGCTGTAAGCCCATAAGGAAGGCCAATTTCCTACTGACCAAAAATGTTATGGGAAGGAAAGTCCCATAATTATGAGTCTGGTTCCTGAGAAGGACAGATATGAAAACAAATCGTGAGACTTGATAAATCTGTGGGTGAAAGGTTTGCAATAAAATTCTAAAAATTAGAATTTATGATGATGTCTCACAAAATCTTGTGTACCTGTGATACAAGTGAGAAGTAAAGATTTGTTCTGAAAGGAACAGATGAAGGCTATCAAAGATGAAGGTGATGAACATGGCTACTGCTGAGCCATGAAAACCCTGTGATAAGCCATGATCGCATGCAAATTATTGTGTTGAGGTAACACAAGCTGGAGGGACACCTCAGCAGAGCAAGTTTGAGGGACGCCTCATTGTAAGACTCAATAGGATCTCTAAGATTTCGATGCAAGAAAACCTTGGCAGGGCAAGATGGATCGCCCAAGGGACTGTATAACAGTGAAGGGGATTCCTGAGCCTGGGCCTGGAGGGTGAGTGACCGCAAGGAAGAGGATACCTTAATAATTTTTGAAAACTATTGGGATCATGCACACAGTGGGTAGTTTCCCATGCAGAAAACCTTGGAAGGGAAGATGAAACCATGATAGCTCTTGTGAGCTATTGAATTGGAATCATGCATCCAATGGGTACATCAAGGAGGATGATGAGCATGGATAACAAAACTACCATGTGGATACAGATCCATAAATTGCACAGATAAGTATTGTGCTCAAACTATGAAATTTTTCCTTTTGAATTATGAGCAACAATAAGATGTTTTTGCACAAAATTGTGATTAATGTGCTTGTTGTCCAAGAATTATGGAAGGCAGGTAACGAAGACTGAGATCCTGAAAAAGGACCAGACTGAGGATGAAGGTCAAGCCTTCTGAAGTGGCTAAATGAGAAAGGCATGATAGGTGTTTGAGAAAGAACACTAAGGATGGTGTTCCTTTAAGGGGGAGGGAATTGTAACACCCTGTTTCCCCCAGTTTGTAAAAATAACTATATTGGCCAAGTATTGTGGCAAACTCAGAAATGTGATGTGAATGGACCTTGTGAAAAAAAGGTCGATGAATGTAAATAATATTATGAATATATATATAGCAGGACTGCTGAGAGGGGATGTGCTAAAAAAGAGACCATGATGGCTGCAAAGAGGCAGTGGAAGGCACCTGGAAAGGTGGCGTTAACTTCCACTGAAAATCAATACTGTATTTGGACTTCACTGGCTCGGAGAACCAAAAGCGGCTCACTGGCCCCGAATTTAATGTCTCGCAGGTTGGTAGGTAGATGGCTCCTCAGGAATTAATGAGGGATGGGGAGGTGAACCACCCATCCGTAGAGCTGTCAGGCCTGACCAGCATGAGGGAAATCACGCCACACGCAACCTCGCAAGAGGATAAGGTGTGGGGGAGAAGAGATTGGGGGCAGACGCAAGGGGAGTAAGAGAACTCTGGCGATATGCAAAGTGGGTGATAGCAGAGAGGAAGGAGAGTAACGTTCACTCCTAGTCACTGGAAAACAGAGACGCAGTCTCACAGCATCGTGGTCTCAGCTCAAGGGTGGCTAGTGGTAAATCTGTTGGGAGTCGTTCAGCCTACGTTTGGGTGGAAACGAGCACCCCTCTCAGCAGTTGCATAACCCTTGGTGTTACTTTCTGATAAGTGTTTTTCCTTTGACATACTGAAATATATGTATGCTGACATTTATGATCATAAGCTGTGAAATCGTGAATGACTTCATTAAAATAATGTCTGTATGGTGTCTTGATCAGTACTGGTAGTTGTATGTTTATATGGAAAGACTACGTGTGGCTTATGCTCTCTTAAATTGTTGTTTATATGCAAACTGATCTAATTCAGACTTCATTCCTAGTTCTCGAGAGAGAGATACCCTTATCTTCCTTCGATAGTACCCTGGGTAAACCTACCCATAGAGATACCCTCCTTGAAAACATCATCAAGAACCTGGAAGGAGGACGTGAAGGCACAAGGCCTTAAGAAATCCCTGATAAGGATCAAATCGATGGACGAGATCCCTTCGGGAGATCTGTGGTCACTCACGACTGTCAGATAAGAAGAAGAAGATGGAAAGATAAGTACCTTAACCTTGATAGGTGTTAATAGACGGACGATATTTCGTCGGGAAATCTATGGTCACTCATGACCGCTAGATTTGGTAGGAGAAAGTAGGATGTTAAGTGCCATACCCCTGTGACCTTTTTTGTCTTTGTGGGTAGCGAAGAGATCGGGATCGTAGATCCCCAAGGTCCATGAGAACATCTGGGCCGTTGAATTTTCCCCATCCAGGAAGTCGTGGGAGAATGCACAAGTTAGGAACCTGTCTAAACCATCAGATCTCGGCTGGAAAACCTGACAGCCATTGGATCTATCAAGAGATACCCAAGGGTTAAACCCCCAGTGAATAAGGGTGAAAGCCCCGAAATGGATTTGGGTCATCCGATTAAAGGAGGCCACGTGTCATGAGAGATTACCCATTTCGGGAAATTGGGAATCAGGAACTCGGGAGTTCTGAGGACAAGATATCGGGATGTTCCATGGTGGAAACCCCAGAGCAGTCATAGACCGTCCAATTTCGGGAGGCTACGTGTCGTAAGATTTCCCATTTCGGGAAATCGGGAGTCGAGAACTCGAGAGTTCTGGTGATGAGAGATCGAGACTTTTCATTGTGGAAACCCCAAGATAAGATCTGGACCATCCGATTTAAGGAGGCCACGTGTTGTAAGATTTCCCATTTCGGGAAATCAGGAATCGTGAACTCAGGAGTCCTGGTGATGAGAGATCAGGACTTTCCATTGTGGAAACCCCAAGATAAGATCTGGACCGTTCGATTTAAGGAGGCCACGTGTTGTAAGATTTCCCATTTCGGGAAATCAGGAATCGCAAACTCGGGAGTCTTGGTGATGAGAGATCGGGACTTTCCATGGCGGAAACCCCGAGATAAGATCTAGACCTTCTAATTTAAGGAGGCTACATGTCGAGAGATTAATTGCATCGAGAAACTGGGGATCGAGAATTCGGGAGTCCCGTGGTCGAGAGTTCGGACTCTCGTGATGATAAATCCCGATGAACGAACGAGATTCTTTCAGATAATCTCAAGGTCTATAATGGCTGTCAGATGTGGGGAAGAGATGTCAACTTTAAGCCAGGGTGCGAATGTGCCTTAGGGTAAGTGGCGAGCAGATCTAGACGACCGAAGTCCACCCGCCTAGATCTACGGCTGAGGCTTCATTCTAGAGCCCCCTTGTTGTTCTGCCTTTAGCGGTGAGGGGGGGTCAGGATCAATTCACCTTGATCAACGACATTCAGGTGAATTCCAAACCCCCCTTTCCATTATGCCTTTAATGGGGAGGGGGGTTCCGAAATAGTGTGGCGTGTGAAGTGGGACCCGTCTCCTATCACACCGCCCACTGTGTTGTGTTTCCCCTCTTGCCACCTGTACTTCACTCAACCGCGTGACAGGGCCATTCTGATTGGCCATCTGCTAACCTTGTAGGGATTCATCCCTATTGGCTAGTTCTTAACCCTGTCGGGGTTCGTCGGTTGCAGAGTCGAACGATTTGACATCACTGTAGCGCCTAGGCACGAAATACAAAGAGGCACCATGAATTATTTGACCTGTGATCCTGACCTGCGATCACATGGGAGAAGAGAGAGAGAAAGATTTAGCTTGCACTAGGCCTCTGTAGGTAATTCGGGGGCTCTGATTCTGCAGAAATCAACAAAAACTGGATTATGGTAGCGGGTGTGTGACAGGTTACATCTATGCATCATTGTGATCGTCATTGACTGTTCTGTGAAGATTTTAAAATGGGCATAATAGTTTAAGCATGGTAACAACTAATACACCCCCCCTCTTAGTTGTTCAACATGTTTTATAGGTTATGGAAAGATTTCATCCAAGAGGAGAGTCGCACTACTACTAGGAGTGAGCCAACCAAGGAAGAGCATTCACCATTAACATCAAGATTCAAGGGAAAGAACAAAATCACTTTCATAAAGGGTCTCAGAGGAAGTAAAACACCAAAAGTATGTTCAAAGGCAAGAGTATTGATACATCTAATATTAAATGCTTTATTTGTAAAAAGTTGGGCCATTTTGCTAAAGAATGCTAGTATAGGAAGAAAAATCCAAGGAAAGGGAAACATCATGCCTCAAGTGTTGAGGATGATGAATCCAAACAAAAACATAAAAGTCCTTCTAATGAAAAAGAAACTAGAAAATAATATTACCTGGTTTCTACTTTATCCAGTACAATTTTCACAGGGACAGAAAGTTGGTTAGTAGACAATGGTGCATCAAAGCACATGACAGAGTACAAGGAAATCCTCTCATATTTCAAGACAAAATATTTTGCAGAGTAGGTTGAGCTTGTGGATGAAAAATTCTACAAGATAGAGGGAGTAGGCTCTATCTCCTTCAAATTGTAATCTGGGGTTATGCTTCATGTGGATGAATTATTATATGTTCCAGGGCTCAAGAAGAATCTACTATCAGTTGCAACCCTTGAGGACAAAGGATATTGAGTGATCTTAAAGGACAAGAAGGCACTTCTGTGGGATAAAGGTAGCCACTTGAGTACAACATAACCTATTGCGTCTCGTAGCGGAGGACTATATGTTGTGACAATATAGTCGGTTCAGGCATTAGCTCATGATGTGACCAGCTCCAACAAGTTGTGGCACAAAATACTTGGACATATTCATTTCAAAATAGTTTGAGATTTGCATAATATGGTATGTGGCATGCCCTCTATTTCTCTTAGTAAAATTAAAATTTGTAAAGGATGCATGCTAGGTAAAAATATAAAGAAAGCATTTCCTAGTAGTGACAACAGATCTCATGGCATCTTAGATCTGGTTCATTTTGATGTATGTGGTCCCATGTCATCTCCCACACTCAGTGGTTGTTTTTATTATGTCATTTTTATTGATGATTACTGAAGAAAATGTTGGATCTATTTCCTTAAAGCTAAAAGTGGCACATTTGATAAATTCAAAGAGTACAAAGCCTTTATTGAAAATCATACAGGGAAACACATCAAAACCCTTAGAACAGACAATGGAGGAGAGTTTGAATCTCTCCAGTTTGAGGATTTCTGGAAGGAAGCAAGAATCAAGAGAAAGTTGACCGTACCATATAACCCTCGACAAAATGGTGTTGTTGAGAGGAAAAACAAGACAATTTGTGAGGCAGCAAAAGCCATGATGTTTGACTAGGATCTGCCAAATTATGTATGGGCAGAAGCTACCTCCACTTCCATGTATATTGAGAATAGGTGTCCACATGCTATCTTGAAGAAAAATAATCCTGAAGAGGCCTTCTCAGGGATCAAACCTGAAGTAGGGAATCTAAGGATATTTGGGTGTTCAATGTATATCCATGTCCCTAAGGAAAACATGACAAACATGGAACCCTCAAGAAAGAAAGGTTTTTTTTTGGGTAGAGTGAGAACTCCAAGGTTTATAGGATATATGTACCAGGTCATAGACAGATAGAGGTAATCAGGGATGTGACCTTCTATGAGGAAGCCAAATTCAAGAAATCCAAAGAGCTACAACATGAATCAGAAGTAGTTCAACCAGTTTCACCCTCTTCTGAAAGTGAAGAGACAAATGCTCAGAGGGAGGAACCTCGTGAAGGCCCAAGTGATGAACCCCTAGAACCTAATGATGAGTTAGAAACAAATCTATAAGAACCTACGTCCAAAAGGAATCCAGGATGACTTAAAGAAACAATGCAGGAAGCAAAAAATATAGTTTCTCCCAAAGGAACTTTCAGGGAAAGTAAGAGGCCTCACAGGTTGGGAGGTTGTGTTGCATTGATGAGTAACATCAATGATGTCAAACCTTTTTCATTTGAAGAAGTAGATAAATTACAAGTATGGAAGGATTCCATGCTTGAGGAATACATGTCTATTCTAAAGAACAATGTCTGGGACATTGTGCCAAGGCCAAAGGACAAATCAGTGGTCTCTTCCAAACGGATCTACAAGATCAAACATGCAGTCGATGGGACCGTGGAAAATTTCAAAGAATGATTTATAGCCAGAGGCTTCATATGGAAAGAAGGAATTGATTACGATGAGACTTTTTCCCATGTAGCCATGTATATCTCCATTCAAGTTATTATTGCATTAACTTCAGTTCTTGGTTGGAAGTTACATCAAATGGATGTAAAACAATGTTCTTGAATGTAAATATTGAACAAGAGGTCTTTGTGGAAAAACCAGATGGTTTCGTACTACACAACAACAAAAAAATCATGTATGCAATATAAGGAAGGCCTTCTATGGTTTTAAGAGAACTCCTAGAGTTTGGTATGGCATGATTGATGGCTTTCTTAAAAGCCTGGGATTTCAAAAAAAGTGATGTTGATGCAAACTTGTACTTCAAGGTAAGAGGGAACCAACCTGTTATACTCATATTGTATGTTGATGATCTCTTTCTAATAAGAGATGAAGGGATAATAGGCTGGTGTAAGAGGGAGCTAATCTCATAATTTGAGATGAAAGACATAGTCTTGATGCATTACTTCCTAGGATTGGAAGTGTGGCAAAGGTAGGGAGAGATATCTCTGGAACAAGGAAAATACATAGTGGATGCGTTAAAGAGGTTTGGTATGATGGATTGTAAATCCATGTTTATTCTGATGATTACCAACCTGAGGAAGTTGCATGATTCTTATCCAGGTTTAGATTTGGTGGATCCCAACATGTATAGGCAGCTTATTGGATCATTAATGTATATGATCCATACTAGGCCAAATATATGTTATAAAATGATTACAATGAGTCAGTTCATGGATGAACTGAGACATAGACACTAGGTGGTAGAAAAGAACATCTTGAGATATCTCAGTGGGACCATTACCTATGGTCTGATATATACAAACAATGCTGGTGTATTTATGCATGGGTATGCAAATGATGAATGGGAAGGAGTCCCAATAGACTGGAAGAGTAATTATGGATACTGTTTCAGTTTAGGATCATCTATGATCTCTTGGTCAAGCTGAAAACATGGATCCATTTCACATAGTACAACATAGGATGAGTACATTGAAATAAGTGATGCTAGCAAGGAAGCCATATGGCTCAGAAAATTGGTTTTTGGGTTGTTTGGTGACAAGCTCGAGACAGTGATGGTTCACTGTGATAACCAAAGTTGCATAAAAATGACAAAGAACCCGGTATTTCACGACAGTTCAAAACATATTGACATGAAGTACCACTACATCCGAGACTTGGTCTAGAGAAAAACTGTATACAGTACATAGCCATGAGCGAACAAGTAGCTGATATATTGACCAGGACATTTCCATTGAGACATTTTGTGTAGCTGAGAGGAAATCTTGGTGTGGTTGAGAATGACTCCCTCACTGAGAGGGAGTGTTAAATTTGGCAGCATCGACAACCATTCTCCAATGAGAGGCCATATGGGCCATCCTGAGGCTATCCAGGGAGATTTGGAGAACCAACTAGTCTTGTGAGGTATTGGTAAAATCCATGGGGAACATACAACCTCTGTTATTCAAACCAAACTTCAGGATGAACGATATGCTATATGATCTCGTGATTCAATCCAAGGTAAAGGTATAAGCCTTGTAATTCTAATACAAAAGTAAATATGTAAGTCTAATGCAAAAGTCAAGGGGAATGTACAACCTCTGTGAGCATAGAGAGTCTAGTGAAAAATTCAGGGGGACGTACAACCTCTGTGAGAATAGAAATACTGGTGAAAAAGTCAAGGGGAACGTACAACCTCTATGAGCCTAGTCAAGCCTTATGAGCCATGAGCAAAAGTCAAGGCATCTAGCAAAAGTTAGGTTGAACATAAAATTTGTATGACCTAGAAACAAACAATATTCCTGATATTGAAAATGATGTAAATGTATTGATCTAGTGTGTTGGCACGTGTAACACCATCCACCATGAAGAAATTCGAATTTCCATGTAAAGAGTCGAGTTGTAAAAGTCAATCTTGCATGTCTAGTTCAAAGTTAAAGTTATCAAGTTTTTGTTGCAAGTTGCATGCATGCATGTCTAGTTGCATGTTGCGTGCATGACTTGCATTGCATGCATGCATGTCATGTGCATGCTAAGTAGTTCACATGCATGTCCAATCAAGGTCAAGTCAATTTTGATTTGGAATAACATGCAGTGCCATGTCAAGGGAGAGTTGTAACTAAAGTGTAAAGTCAAGTTCTAAACTTGAACTAAAGTGTAAAGCTGAGTTATGACTAGCATACAATAAAGTTTCTAATTCGAGCCCTCTCCTTCACCTCTCTATTCCTATATAAGCAGAGGTTTACCCTCATTGTCATTGTGTTTTGTGAGGGTGTGAGTGCTTGTTTAATGTGCTGAAGTATATCAGTCCATATAGGCAGTGCATATCAGTGTACAAGAGGTTGCTATAACAATCATATACACAATGGATATCAGTCCAGAAAGGAAGCTTCTATAACAGTAATATAGGTAGCACATATCGGTCTACAGGAGGCTACTATAATAGTCAATATAGGAAGCGAATACCAGTACACATGAGGCTGCTATATCAATCCACAATAGGGCGTAGTATCAATCCATTTTAGGGCTATGTATCAGTCTTATAATAGGCAACAATATCATTCCATTAAAGGGCAGTATATCAGTCCAAGAAGGCAACGAGTTACACCTTCAATGTTGGTCTGTAATGGGAGCTTATAACAACATAGTCTCTCAATAGTCTACAATTAGGTTAGATTCATTGGAAATATCTTTATGAGCAGATGTTTCATGGTGGATATATTGTAAGTGGTCATACTCTGTCTTTGCAATAAAGGAAGTTTTTTTGTTGGGGTTTTTCTCTCTGTATAGGTTTTCCCTAGGTAGGTATGGTGTGAAAAAGCATGTTGGTTATTCT
Organism: Picea mariana; assembly: GCA_032191745.1. Lineage (NCBI taxonomy): Eukaryota > Viridiplantae > Streptophyta > Pinopsida > Pinales > Pinaceae > Picea > Picea mariana. Next base: position 11,687 of record JASDQU011311013.1, on the reverse strand, counting down.
CTATGGTTTTTACTATTCAATTTTGATTATGCATTAAGAATCTAAGTTAAAAGTACAGTTGTAATTAAAAACAACTTACAGTATTGAATCAAGCTCATAATTTAACAACTATTGCACTCAGGATTGGGAAGTGTTGGAAGCTTCACCCCGGGAAATGTTGGTCACTGGATTGGGAAATGTTGGAAGCTTCACCCCGGGAAATGTTGGAAGCTTCACCCTGGGAAATGTTGGTCACTGGATTGGGAAATGTTGGAAGCTTCACCCTGGGAAATGTTGGTCACTGGATCGGGAAATGTTGGAAGCTTCACCCTAGGAAATGTTGGTCACTGGATCGGGAAATGTTGGAAGCTTCACCCTGGGAAATGTTGGTCACTCGATTGTTCAATGCTCCTATATGTTGAGCTTTCTATAAGAATTCTTCTTGGATTTTATACAAGACTGGGGTGACTACATTTCATTTCTTGAGAGGGATGCACCCGCCAAACAAGTTACTGATTGGATGGCTATGAGACACGAGCTGGATAATGATGTAAAAATGGGCATTGTCTATAATTGTGGCAAAGGTTTCCAAGGAATTTCATAATAATAGCACAGATAATAACAATATTTCTACTCTGCCAGTAGTGGGATACATGAGAACAGATGAGGCAGTGGAGCGACTCAACACCGTCATCAAGGCTATAGTGGAAAGCATGCTAATGGATGTTCTGATATCATTTCCACATGACTTCAATCCACCAGATGTGAGCAGCGACATGCTGGCACTGATGTCGACTTACTAGTACTGATGAGGGATATGGTTTCAAAGGAGAAAAAAAAATTAAACCATCAAAGACTTAAAGGAGTCGAGTTTGAACTGGGGCTATTTTCTCTCAAATCCAACACCTTCACCACTGAGCCAAAGGGAAGGAAATTTCCTCAAGGCCTATTTGGAAACAATGTAAACTTGTCCATGAGTGTTTTAAAAACTCTTTGCAAGTATGGTATTGCTTAAAATTTCTACAAAAGTTGTGATCCATGTATTATCGGCTATATATTTTCATTGCTACAAGTGTTGACATTGACGTCCTCATTTTGAAGTACAAAGGTGAAGGAAAAGAAGGTTTTTTCCATTCAGAGACATTTGTTATTCAAATCAAGGAATCAACTACAAATTTTCATTGATGCAAGTGTTGGCATCACCATCCTCATTCCGAAGTACAAATATGAAGGAGAAGAAGGGTGTGGCCTTTCAGAGGCATTTGTTATGCATATAAACCAATCAACTACATATTTTCATTGATGCAAGTGTTGGCATCAACATCTTCATTATGAAGTATAAAGGTGAAGGAGAAGTAGGGTGCATCCTTTTAGAGACATTTTTTTTGCATATCAAGAAATCAACTACATATTTTCATTGATGCAAGTGCTTGCATATACATCCTCATTCTAAGTTACAAACATAAATGATATGAAGGGTGTGTATTTTTAGAGACATTTCTTATGTAGATCAAGCAGTGGGGAAGTGCATCGTGTAGTGTAAGACTCTTCCTAGAGGTTGGTAAAGGTAGTTGGAGACATTCAAGTTACAATTTCTCTCTATACTTTTGGAGGACCAAAAGTGATTTTTGTGGGGAGGTATGATCCAGGAGGATATCCACACAAGGAATTATTGCTTTTCACACCATGGATAGGATCATTAAAATGTTGATTGATGATAGGTGAAAAATAAAGATTAATGCTCATGAATGATACATTTAAATTAAAAAAAGATTAATACTTTAAATGAGTGTGAGAAGCTCATGTATTATTCATTCAAATTGCAAAAATGAGTAATACTTGAAGTGAGTGGAATTACTCATGTATTTTTCATTTAATTTGTAAAAAGGAAATTAAATTAAGTGTCATAATCCACCTCACGATTAGTTTCCTAGTTCCAAGGGGAAGTTGAGAATCTCATGAGTTGTTTTGAAATTCTTCCCCATTATATCCCAAGTAGTTTCATAGTCTCAAGTGGAGGTTAAGAGTCTCATAGGCTGGTTTGAGATTCTTTCTCAGTTTGTCCTTGAGTTGTTATTAGATCCTAAATTTGTGTATCTTGTTTCCTTGAACTATGGAGTTAAGGAAACTATATAAACTCCTTATGTAAGATTTGTGTTTCATCCCTTTATGGATCCTTTTATGGATCTCTTTATGGAGCTTGGGAGAGAGCTCAAGAGATATTGGAAGAAATGAATTTATTCCTTTTGGTGTATGAAGAAATGTCACTTATGTGAGAGCCTTAATTTCTCTGTATATAAGAGGAGGTTGGTCTGGGTTTTCATCCCTTTATGGACCATGTGCCACTTTTTGTGAGAAGTTTTCATCCCTTGCCAAAGGAAGGATAATAAAGCAATCTGTATTCCAAGCGGATTCAGAGATGTATCCAGAAGATTATGGTGAAATCCTTTATCACATGGGTTTCAAATTATATGTGTGAGTTTTGATTGCATTCTCACTTGATTAAGTAGATATTTAATTACACATATGCACATAATTATGACAATTTTTCTCATGTTCATATGCAATGCTTAGAAAACATTATCTCATTTTCACATGCAATTAATCATCAGTAAAATATACTCATCATATAATTTTGTAGAGAAGGTTCTCACAGAAAATCTCAGATCAAGTGGTATCAGAGCAAGTTTGACCAATTTTTCAGATTGTGAATATAATCATGGGAAAATCAAAGAAGCAAGCATGGCTTCATGAGCTTGAAGAAATCAACTAGAACATTGAATTGAGGAGGATGCTTCAAGAATCTGAAGAAGAAAACATAAAACTATGACTGCAGCTATAAGATATGGAGGAGCAAGTTAGAGAATGCTCCACGACATAGGCAACAAAGAGTCCATCCAAGACGAGACCAACTTGTGGCTATGACATGTATACTAGTTATGGTTCTTTTCATGAAAGTGTTGATGGTTTCACATATTTTCAGATAATAGAGGATTCTCTCTAGACACCAAGTAACCAAGGTGGTTTCCTAGAATCTTCATCTACAACTTCATCCAAACAGGAGGAGAAGTTGACCAAATTTCAGGAAGATGACCAAGTGTCACAAAGAAGAATGGAGGTCAAGAATTCTCCATGTTCAATTCCTTCCCTTATTAATGATGATACTTCTTTTGGATTTTTTGAAAGAAACACCAAGGGAATTGGCTTGAAATTCTTGAGGAATATGGGGTATAAAAGTGGAGGT
>JASDQU011311012.1:27194-38109 GCA_032191745.1 Picea mariana | reverse complement strand
GAATCCCGTATGCAGCTTCCCGACGGCCATGATCAAGGCGCTCAGATCAACGACGCTCGTGCAGCCCAAACCTTCTCAGCTACCCTATGCTTAACCAGTGTGGGCCATCCTCCCGTCATTTCATCCTTCCTTCCGCCTTTCCCCTGCTACCATGTGTCATCCTCCTACCCCTTTTCTATGGTCCACATAGCCTCCTGTTTTCTTATCATCCATATATCGTCTGCCACGCGCCTTCCTCTCCTCCACACCAACCTCCCCTTAAAAGTGCTCATCACATTGATCCTTCCACCTCCTTCTATTGTCGCATCTTGCCCTGTGTCTCCCCCTGTAGTCTCTCTCTCTCTCTCTCCGCTGACGTGGTCCCCATTACTTCGCCTCTATGTCCCACCTTCCGCGCTGTTCTCCCCGCATACCCTTTGAGCCAGCCGGTTATTCCAGGGGACTGCCTGAGATGCCCTCCACGTCCCGAAATGCTGAGTTGGCCGGGCCGTTCTCAATCCCAAGAAGCAGTTATGGAAGCAGTTGGTGGTGGTTAGATATCGCCTCCGCCTTAATGGGAAAGCACGACCACGAATTTAAGGCATGTCGATTCGCCGTTGGAACTGTCAAACAATTAAGATTGCGTCTGACATAAGTTGCATGATATTTCAGATATTGACTGTCAGAAGCCATGCAGACGCAAAGCTTTCAATGCATTTTCTTGGTTCCGCTGCTATTGTTGTTTGAGTATATGTAGGCATTTTTGCCATTTTTGTATCTATCGATGGTAGAGCTAAGCTCCCGACTGTAAAGTTTCAACAAATACTCTAGTCTCCTGGTTATGCCTCCGTGTTTGAGATTTCTTGGTTTATAACAAACAGTTATCCTTTTTCCATCTTTGTTTCATCTTCTGCTGGAGGGTTCATAGTTGAAGGATTCACGTGGACTTAACAATCTTGTTGCGATAAAGGATTTGTTGTGACATCTTTGTATTCTCTGGTATTTGCGTTTGAATGTAAAAGGATTTTGTGTTCGAATGCATTTCTTCTTCAGTCTTTTGCATACCTGATGTCTGTGATAGACCATTGCGCCCTTCTTGCGTAAGTCTTCCACCTACTCACCCTTTTGCCACGACTCACTGTTTGGAGTTTATCAAGACCTCACTCGTTCATGCATGCCTGGTCTGGTTTCTGAGTTGATGCGATGCTGTTCTGAGTTTTCCTCCATTTGATCACCCTTTAAACAAATCGTGACATTAAACTGATGGGCTTCGGGCTCTGCTCCTGCTAGCAATCCAGGAGTGACCTCCGAACGCCAACAACAGCCTAAAAGTGAGAAGTGTATATTTGTTGGTTATTCTAAAGATGTCAAAGGTTATAGACTTCTTCAACCACATTGTAATGAAATTATTATTATAAGAGATGTACATTTGATGAAAATATCTTGGCCTACAAGCGTAATTCAATTATTGTGCTTTCTTTGACCTGCGAGCCATATTCGATGTTTGCGCCTTCTTTTGTTCCTATTCTGGTTTCTTCTTCAGATGATGACAGCGAGGATTAAAATCCACCTTCGCCTGCTCACCTTCCTCCAGATGAGTCCTTTGAAACAGAACAAACACCAACTCCACCGCTTCCTAGATGGGTTCGTTCAACATGAGAAGAAGCTGGTGATATTGTCGGTGATCCTTCAGATCAACGTCATACACGTTCAAAGTTCTAGCGAGCCTCTTCTCTTTTGGCTCAAGTTTCAGAGACTCATGATACAGAGACATTTGCAGAAGATTCAATTCATCCAGATTGGGATACAATAATGAATGAAGAGTATCGTTCTTTAATGAAAAACGATACTTGGGATCTTGTACCTCTTCCAAAAGGAAGAAAACTTGTCAGATTGAAATGGGTCTACAAAACTAAGTATGCATTAGATGGAAGTGTTGAAAGACACAAGGCTCAGTTAGTTGCCAAAGGATTTTCCCAAGTTGAAGGAATTGACTATAATGAACCCTTTGCCCCTGTAGCCAAAATGAATTCCATCCACCTTGTTCTTGCCCTTGCTACCTCACATAAATGGGAGGTCCATCAGATGGATGTTAAATCCACCTTCTTGCATAGAGATTTGCAAGAAGAAATATACATGGAACAACCTCCTGGATATGTCCAGAATGACTCTAGCCTTGTTTGTTGCCTTAAGAAATCTCTTTATGGTCTTAATCAAGCTCCCCGAGCTTGGTATGCCAAAATTGATAACTTTCTTATTGACACCGGATTCTCTGGATTCCATTCTGATCCTAATGTCTATACCAAGAAAGTAGGAAGCCATCTCATAATCCTTTTCCTTTATGTTGATGACCTTATCCTTACTAGTAGTGAATCAAAACTTTTAAACCATGTGAAAACTAGCCTTAAGAAGAAATTTGAAATAACAGACTTAGGCTTTTTTCACTATTTCCTTGGCCTCCAAGTTTTGCAAACCAATGAAGGAATTTTTCTTTCCCAGCCTAAGTATTCTTGTGACCTTCTTCGTCACTTTCACATGGACGATTGTAAACTTGCCCCTTCTCCCTTCTATTCTGGAGTCAAGCTTAATTCCACCTGTATTTCTCCCAAAGTTGATGCCACCCTATACCATCAGCTAGTTGGTAGCCTCTTATACTTGAATCATACCCGTCTTGATATTTCCTTTGATGTTGGTCTTGTTTCTCGGTATATGCAAACACCCCATGAAATCCATTGGAAAGAAGCTAAAATTATACTTCCCTATGTCCGTGGTAAAATTTAGTTCAGGATACATTACAGTTTAGGGGGGACTCCCTTATTGGTTGGTTTCACTGATTCAGATTGGGCCGATGACCCTGATGATAGGAATTCTACTGTAAGTTATTTTTTCATCCTTGGTTTAGGACCTGTTACTTGGGCCTATAAGAAACAACATGATATTTCACTTTCTTCAATAGAAGTAGAGTACCGAGTAGTGGTAAATGCAGGTCATGAATCCTTGTGGCTTCGACAACTCCTTTCTAAGTTTGGATTCCAACAATAACAACTGACCAGCCTTTGGTGCGACAATCAGAGTGCCATCAAGATCGCCAAAGACCCAGTTCAACATCAACGCAACAAGCACAACGAGATACACATGCACTTCATCAGAAAGCTCATTCATGATCAAGTTATTGAAGTGCTCTTTTTCCCTATANCAAGTTGCAGACATTTTCACAAAGTATCTTACATAAGCGAAGTTTTCCAAACTTCGATCTATGTTAGGAGTTCAGGAAGTTGTCATTAAGGGGGGATAGGATCTAATGCCTCCTTCCTTCCCCTCTTGTGTCACTATTGAAAATCCTTCAATCTTATCCCAAGTTGTTCTTAAGGGGAGATGTTAGGATATTTATACACTTAGGATTTAGTTAAGATCTAATTGGTCTAATATGTCGTTAGGTAAAAGTGTGTTTCTTTAGTATGCATTAATAGTTAGGAAATCCAACGGTCACAATATGTTCCCAACATAGAGTGATCCGACGATTCATATTCTCCTTGATCTTAACGACCATTGATCCATGGATTAACATCCGATAGGTCCATGATCTCTATTTAAAGAGCATGGAGGGTCATTTGCCAATGATCGATTGTGACAAAATCTCTTGTAAAATCTCTCTGTAATCTTTTTATTTTTCATTAATAAACTGCTTCGAGTGGTTGTGTTGGTTGGGGCCATGAATGTTTCCCCGTAGGGGTTTTACCATGTCAAAACATCGGTGTGTTGATGTTTGATCTGGTTGTGTGAGCGGTTACTGAAGGTGTTCATCCTTTGTTGGAATACCTGTCTTGTCGAACACAGATGACGATCCCCAAATTCCCACTATAGTCCACAAAATAGTCCCTCAAAAAGAGCAGGAAGATGGGTAACTAGTGGAGAGTTCAGAGGAAGAAACAAATCCAGATTCCATAATCCTTTTTTTCTCCAAAAAAACAGGAAGGAAATTGAATAATCAAAGGAGGGAAGCAATTGCTCTGAGAGATATCGAGCCGGGAAAGAAAAGTATGCTTGATGGAAACACTAAGAAAGAACATAGACCCACTAGAAATTAGGGAGGATCCGTTCCCCTAAAGGGGGGAAACCCCAAATCTTCCTATAAATGATGAAGCTTGTCTCTTGGAACTATCAAGGACTAGGGAGAGAAAACAAGAAGGAATTGATTAGAAGTCTAGTTAGGATGGAAATGCCCCAAGTCCTCCTCATCCAGGATAAAAAATTTAAGTACATGGAGGTCCTTCAACATAGTAGTTTCATGTGGAAGGCTAGTTTAGGAAAAACAATAAGTTATCGCGACGCCTCTGGCGGTCTCTACACTTTATGGAATGCACAACAATTCATATTAGATGAATGGTTCAATTATTCAAAATGGCTCCTATTTACTCTAGTTCATATTCCAACTGGTAAGTCCTACTCTATCATTAATGTTTATATTCTTTCAGTACACATAGACAAGATTGTATGTTGGAACTCTTTGCTTTCTCTACAAGGGAGAGTAAGCTCTTCTCCCCTTATTTTTGCTGGTGAATTTAATACTACACTCCACATTTATGAAAAGAGAGGGGGATCTATTGTCATAGATTCAACTAGGGAATACATGGAATACCTTATGACTATTTTCAATCTGATTGATATAAATCCCTCCCTTGGCCATTTCACCTGGTCAAACAAAAGACAAGGAACATGACATATTGCTGCCAAGCTAGATTGTTTTTTAATAAGCAATAGATTTATGGAGGAGGCTATCATTCCCCTTTCCCATATCCTTTCTTGGGATGGATCTGACCACCAACCTATATCTTTAGATATTTCTTCTCTTGATACTCTAGGCCCTATCCCTTTTCAGTTTAATCCCTGCTGGGCCTAGGATCTTTCTTTTCTTGAGCTTGTATCCTCTGCTTGGAATACTTGGATCCAGGATTCTCCTTTTTATATATGGGAACAAAAACTACAATCTACCAAAAATGCCATTAGAGATTGGGATAAGATCAAAGTTGCAATTGAGAAAAGATTTTTTCAGGACATGGTAGGAAAAATGGAAGAGACACGTATTAGGATGGAAACAACACCTATTATTCCTTCTATTATAATAGAAAATCAAAGTAATTTTTAGGAATGCTAGATAGTCTTAAAGGAAGAAGAGGAAGATTGACGTATGAAGTCCCATAACCTATTACTTCAGGCTAGCGATCGTAATACCAAGTTTTTCCACTGTCAAGCCAAGGATCTCTTTTGGAAAAATAAAATTACAGAGCTCAAGGGATAAGATGGAAACTCTATTTCAGGGCAAAACTCAACTAAAAAATGGAGCAAGAACTCATTATGAAAACATGGAATATGGGACAAGAGACACAGAGGCTCAAAAAATATCCTTAATAATATCCCTAATATTATTAGTGAAGAAGATAATGAAAATCTCATGCAACATGTGACAAAAGATGAAGTCTTTAGGGTTTTGCAGCTAATGAATCCGGATAAGTCACCGGGTCTAGATGTTTTTTCAAATCACTTCTATCTCATATGTTGGTCTATAATTAAAAAGGATTTGGTTAGCATGGTCCAATATGTCCAAAAATCCACAAGAATAGGAGGAAGCACAAATTCCTCCTTCCTCGCCCTCATTCCCAAAGAGAGTAAACCCTCCTCCTTTGCTCGTTTCTGACCTATTTCCCTTTGTAACGTATCCTACAAGATTATCTCCAAAATCCTTGCAAATAGAATTAAACCCTTTCTCCCCAAATTGATATCTCCCAATCAGGGGGATTTGTGGAAAAAAGGAAAATGATTGATAATATCATGTTAGTGTAGGAAGCAATTCATTCTAGTAAAGGTTGTGGAGAAAAAGGTATGGTCATAAAATTGGACATGGAAAATTCTTTTGACAGGGTGCAACATAGTTTTTTGTTTGCCATGATAATAAGATTTGGTTTTGGAGTAGACTTATTAGCATGGATATCTGCTTGTATTCACAACCAATGGATCTCTCCTCTGATCAATAGAATGCCAATAGATTTATTCTATCTTTCCATAGGTCTTTTTCAAGGTTTCCCTCTTTGCTCTCTTCTATACATCCTGATGGCATAAGCTCTAATTAGATAGGCAGAACAAGCCATATTGTCAAGAATAATTATGGGCATCAAATTACTCAAGGGGAAAAAAGAATCAATAATTCTCAGTTTGCAGATGATATATTATTTATGGGAGGAGAATCCATGATTATAGCTAAAAGATTCAAGGAAATACTAAATGAGTTTATGAAGGCATAAGGAGGTAAGATAAACAGGCAGAAAATGCATATCTATGTATGGAACACTAACTCTAGAGTGGCTGCTAGTATTGATGGAATTATTCAACTTCCCCTGTAGGAGAGTTGGAATTCCTTTAAATACTTGGGAATCCCCATTTGTCTCCAGACCCTACCCAGTTTGGCTTGGACCCCAATATTATACAAGATAAAATCCAAATTCATTCAATAGGGATCTCAATGGCTCAACCTTACTGGTCGAGTAGTGCTTAATATCAAATCAATTCTCACATCCCTTCCTATTTTTCAATTTTCCTCCCTCTTAGCTCCAACTAGTGTTAAATCCTCCATCGCTCAAGAAATACATAAATTTCTATGGATGGGAGGGAATATCAACACTAAGAGAATGCACCTAATTAAATGGAAGACAATAAGAGCCACTAAAACTCATGGGGGTTTGGAAATTCTTGACCCAACTTAAACTAATTTGGCATTAGGGGTGAAAATTCTTTGGCGCCTTGTCACTAGAAAACATTAATGGTGGAAGAAGTCCATGTTGCATAAATATCTGATAGGATATAGGCTCCGATGTTTAGATTCCCCTGTATCTAGAGATTCTGGCTCCCCAATTTTGAAATTCTTGAAAACTTCTCTCCCACTATTTCAAAGAAAAATTACTTGGATTCTAGGTAATGTTCATCAAATATACATTTGGAAGGACAATATCATGGGGAACCCCCATATCCAACATGATATTTCCTTGTTGCCTCTGCTTTATTTGTGTGTTGATTGAGATATTCATTCCTTGCATGACATTTCTAAATGGAATTCATCTGGATCTTGGACCACCTGGCATCTCACTGATTTTCCTCTTCAGCTTTAGGATATGTTCCAAACTCTTTGTATAAAACTTAAAGGATGTGCCCCCTCTCACCTTCCAATAAAATATTCTCAAGGATGGGGAAATGGCTAGTGTACAGTCAAAGCCAAGTATACATCTCTACTCTAACAATCTCCCCTCCCACCAAGATTGAACATGTGACAAAGAATTTGGGATACAAACTATATGCCTAAGATCAATATATTTTGTTGGAATCTTTCACATGGGAAGAATTTGCCAACAGGCAGAAGAAAATCATGTACATTTGTTTCTGGAGTGTCCCTTTGGAAAATTAGCATGGGCTATGATTATTCAAAACCTGATTTTACATATGGGTTGGGCAAATTTTCCCTCCAAGCTCTTTATCTCTTAGCAGGCTTTATATCGGGGATTGTTAACAAACATATAGTTCTTTAAATCCATTTTCATGGTCGTTCCAAAGTTTGCTACTTGGAAAATTTGGCTAGCTCAAAATTGAGCTTTATTTTTTGAAGCATTAACCTCCCCAAAAATAGTGGCCAACAAATGCAAGGGCCTAATGATGGAACACTTCATCTAGAATAAGAAAAGTCCAAATGCCCAACAAAAATTAACTCAGGAAGAAGAAAAATGGCTTCAACAACTCCTCCTTTATCAACCAAGGCGAAGTTCTATCTCACGCAATAGAACATGTCTTCTTTCTTTTAAACCTCATTGGAAACTCCATATTACAAGTTAGGAGTTTGAAGAATGACAGAAGACACATGATAGGCACATTTTGAGATTTGATGGAGCATCAAACGGTAACCTTGAGGTGGCAGGAGCGGGTGGGGTTATCCTTTCCCCAGGACAACATCTGAGTCTTACTTTCGCATGGAGTATGCACATAACAACAAATAACCAAGCCGAAGCATATGCACTTCTTCAGGGGCTACTCTCGGCCTGAAAATAAGAATTAGTTTCTATTACAATCTAACACCAACCAACAACATTACAATAATTTCCAAAGAATCTTCCTCTCCAAATCCCCCACACATGGTTCATGATATGAACTTCTTTCCAGGAGCAACATAAGTGGAATCAGATAGGAAAGAACCATAATCTTTGCAATATTTATATGCTTTTGTTTTGTGTTTTGTTCCTTGGAATCTTTTACAGGATATATAGTTGGAAATGTATTGAATTTATTTTGTAAAGAAGACAATAATTGGTTGTCAAGCATACCTAGTTAAATTACAACCTGCTTTTGATAATTTAGTATAGGATGACTTTTTCTACTATAATCCTCCTCACTATGAGATTTCTCACATAATTTTCGATTAATATATTTCCCATTTTCTAAAAAAAAAAAAAAAACATTACATTTACCCTYTACTGAGACCTATAATAAGTCACATTTATTGCATTGTTAGATTTTGAATTTTATAAGGACACAATGGTCATATTTAAAGACCATTTATTGGATTTCCACTTGTTGTTCATTGAGATGTTCTTGGCTAGGGAACTATGCCAAGGCACCCTTTGGAGGTAGYGAACCTCCCCAATTTAGGCTAATCTAAAAKATTCTAGTAGCTAATGAAGGTMTCCCTCACTCATGAAACATTTTCTTGAAAAAATATCAAAGTAATATATGTTTTAAAAAKATGTTAAGAAATAACTCTTTGAAAATATGATAGAATAAAGAATGCAATCCATTACAAATTTTGGGCACCATTATCTTGTTTATCAAAAATATTAAAAATAAGATGGAAAGCTTGAAAGACTTTTAAGAAGATGACACCTTTTTCTCTATAGTAAAAATGAGAGTGGTTTCCATTCATAGAAAAGAAAACAAAAAAAATTGAGTTAACATAAGAAATAAATGGAAGTCTCCAATTTGCTCAAAATAGAAGAAAAATGTATTGGGAAAAATATGAATCTAGTAGATCAAGTGTTATCCACAAGCTTAGAGAAAATTTATGTGCATAAATATAATCTCCCGTTCTAGAAATGTTACAATAATAAATACTAAATACCATTTATGGAAGAAGTTCAGGGATTCATATTCATAATCTTTGGATAATAAAACACAGGTCATATATAAATAACAAGTATTTCAGAGTGACAAAATTACTTCAAATTATGTAAAAGATGTATCCATGGAAAAATAGAGCAAAACTTAATTCCTTGATTCAGTGACTGAATAAATATGAGTCCTAATGCCCAAATTGGTTAGCAGAGGAAAAGAGTTTGGTGTATAAAAAGAAAATAATAAATTGAGAAGACTCGTTGATAAAAAAAGTGGCGAATCCTTTGGATTGTCAAATTGCAATTACGTTCTAACAAAATATTTCCATTACAATCTCATTCTAAGTGATCTACACAGGGAGACTTGTGCTCTCCTCTTCCAAGAATTTCCATCTCGACAATGACTTGCTCACTTGCTTTTATCCTTGTTCAATCTTCACTAGTTCTTGATCTTGATAACCACCTTTCCAAAAATAGTTAGGAATGAATGCTTGAAAATAGATAGGGTTTCAAAATTTCATTTCCTAACTCTTTGCCAGGAATATATGATAATCAATAGCCACATTCCAAATGCTTCAACCACTTTAATCTTCTCTCTTTTGGACACCTACCAGTGACATGGAGGCCTCTTGTATAGTGCTAGGAATCTTAATATGGAATTTAAATACTTTGGCCCATTTGCTTCTAGTGGGATAACCAAATTCAATCATTCCCCTTAAATACATATCTAGCTCTATAAAAATATCAAAAGAGGGTGGAAGCCCACTTCCATATAAGTTAGTAACAAGACTAGAAAATTTGAAATCTAGAGTCAATTTATCAAAAAATAATTTCCCCTTTATTGGTCTAGTAACATCTTGAAATTATTTTGTATTATTTCTTTTCCTTTATAGATCATCGTCATATATTTATATCCCATAATTAATATTCTTGTGACGATGGAGGTGGTATACCCATTTTATATAAAGGGTTAAATTTTTTCTTGAAAGACTAGTCATTGGTTTTGCTAACAATGTTACACATGTTTTGAGCTATTTGCATCAAGCTTTTTTTTTGAACTAACTCTTCCTACATTCATATCATGGTATTTGTATCATTGATTCCTAGAAGAGCTAATTCAAACCATTTTTTTTTTTCTTTAATAATCTAATTACATTATCAACCAATTGATCCTTTTCCTCAATCTCATTCCATATTTTATTGATCTCAAATTGAACATGTTGGGTCAATGATTCATTTTGTTGCAATAAATGAAAATGATTTTTGAAATTTTTGTTTATGATCATGATTTTGTTGAAGTTTCTTCTATTATTAGGTTACTTTCATTTTACTAGATAACAATAGCATAGACAGGATCACTGAGAGAAACACAATCACAAGAGTACACAAGCATTTATCCTGGGAAACCCTCAAGGGGAATAAAACCCAACAAAACTTCCTTAATATAGATAGCCAATACAATGCCAATATAATGAACTAGACAACAGAGAATATCCAACACGAGCAACACACCTCTTTCTCTTCCTTCTTCTGGCAATCGACAACTGCAGCTTCCTTCAAAACTCGCGCACTAGATGAGTGAGCTGAGTGTGTGTCTAAATGAGGGGACGACCTCTTTTATTTATACAATTCTGGCACGTGTGGAAGTGTCTCTTCACTGGTAGGGATGACTTTTTCTTCTGGGTGGTTATAACCACCTTTAATATATTCTGGGGCCGAATTCTTATTTAGCCTATTACAATTAGGGTTTGACCAATCCGCAAAAGGGGATTTGGTCAATTACAATCACTGGC
>JASDQU011311012.1:0-25122 GCA_032191745.1 Picea mariana | reverse complement strand
AAATTGGGGAGGTTCACTACCTCCAAAGGGTGCCTTGGCATAGTTCCCTAGCCAAGAACATCTCAATGAACAACAAGTGGAAATCCAATAAATGGTCTTTAAATATGACCATTGTGTCCTTATAAAATTCAAAATCTAACAATGCAATAAATGTGACTTATTATAGGTCTCAGTAAAGGGTAAATGTAATGTTTTTTTTTTTTTTTTAGAAAATGGGAAATATATTAATCGAAAATTATGTGAGAAATCTCATAGTGAGGAGGATTATAGTAGAAAAAGTCATCCTATACTAAATTATCAAAAGCAGGTTGTAATTTAACTAAGTATGCTTGACAACCAACTATTGTCTTCTTTACAAAATAAATTCAATACATTTCCAACTATATATCCTGTAAAAGATTCCAAGGAACAAAACACAAAACAAAAGCATATAAATATTGCAAAGATTATGGTTCTTTCCTATCTGATTCCGCTTATGTTGCTCCTGGAAAGAAGTTCATATCATGAACCATGTGTGGGGGATTTGGAGAGGAAGATTCTTTGGAAATTATTGTAATGTTGTTGGTTGGTGTTAGATTGTAATAGAAACTAATTCTTATTTTCAGGCCAAGAGTAGGCCCTGAAGAAGTGCATATGCTTCGGCTTGGTTATTTGTTGTTATGTGCATACTCCATGTGAAAGTTAGACTCAGATGTCGTCCTGGGGAAAGGATAACCCCACCCGCTCCTGCCACCTCAAGGTTACCATTTGATGCTCCATCAAATCTCAAAATGTGCCTATCATGTGTCTTTTGTCATTCTTCAAACTCCTAACTTGTAATATGGAGTTTCCAATGAGGTTTAAAAGAAAGAAGACATGTTCTATCGAGTGAGATAGAACTTCTCCTTGGTTGATAAAGGAGGAGTTGTTGAAGCCATTTTTCTTCTTCCCGAGTTAATTTTTGTTGGGCATTTGGCCTTTTCTTATTCTAGATGAAGTGTTCCATCATTAGGCCCTTGCATTTGTTGGCCACTATTTTGGGGGAGGTTAATGCTTCAGAAAATAAAGCTCAATCTTGAGCTAGCCAAATTTTCCAAGTAGCAAACTTTGGAACGGCCATGAAAATGGATTTAAAGAACTATGTGTTTGCTAACAATCCCCGATGCCCGATATAAAGCCTGCTAAGAGCTAAAGAGCTTGGAGGGAGAATTTTCCCAACTCATATGTAAAATCAGGTTTTGAATAATCATAGCCCATGCTAATTTTCCAAAGGGACACTCCAGAAACAAATGTACATGATTTTCTTCTGCCTGTTGGCAAATTCTTCCCATGTGAAAGATTTCAACAAAATATATTGATCTTAGGCATATAGTTCATATCCCAAATTCTTTGTCACATGTTCAATCTTGGTGGGAGGGAGATTGTTAGAGCAGAGATGTATACTTGGCTTTGATTGTACACTAGCCATTTTCCCATCCTTGAGAATATTTTATTGGAAGGTGAGAGGGGGCACATCCTTTAAGTTTTATATAAAGAGTTTGGAACATATCCTAAAGCTAAAGAGGAAAATCAGTGAGATGCCAGGTGGTCCAAGATCCAGATGAATTCCATTTAGAAATGTCATGCAAGGAATGAATATCTCAATCAACACACAAATAAAGCAGAGGAAACAAGGAAATATCATGTTGGATATGGGGGTTCCCCATGATATTGTCCTTCCAAATGTATATTTGATGAACATTACCTAGAATCCAAGTAGTTTTTCTTTGAAATAGTGGGAGAGAAGCTTTCAAGAATTTCAAAATTGGGGAGCCAGAATCTTTAGATATAGGGGAATCTAAACATCGAAGCCTATATCCTATCATATATTTATGCAACATGGAATTCTTCCACCATTAATGTTTTCTAGTGACAAGGCGCCAAAGAATTTTCACCCCTAATGCCAAATTAGTTTAAGTTGGGTCAAGAATTTCCAAACCCCCATGAGTTTTAGTGGATCTTATTGTCTTCCATTTAACTAGGTGCATTCTCTTAGTGTTGGTATTCCCTCCCATCCATAGGAATTTATGTATTTCTTGAGCGATGGAGGATTTAACACTAGTTGGAGCTAAGAGGGAGGAAAATTGAAAAATAGGAAGGGATGTGAGAATTGATTTGATATTAAGCACTACTCGGCCAGTAAGGTTGAGCCATTGAGATCCCTGTTGAATGAATTTGGGTTTTATCTTGTATAATATTGGGGTCCAAGCCAAACTGGGTAGGTTCTGGAGACAAATGGGGATTCCCAAGTACTTAAAGAAATTCCAACTCTCCTGCAGGGGAAGTTGAATAATTCCATCAATACTAGTAGCCACTCTAGAGTTAGTGTTCCATACATAGATATGCATTTTCTGCCTGTTTATCTTACCTCCTTATGCCTTCATAAACTCATTTAGTATTTCCTTGAATCTTTTATCTATAATCATGGATTCTCCTCCCATCAATAATATATCATCTGCAAACTGAGAATTATTGATTCTTTTTTCCCCTTGATTAATTTGATGCCTAGAATTATTCTTGACAATATGGTTTGTTTTGCCTATCTAATTAGAGCTTATGCCATCAGGATGTATAGAAGAGAGCAAAGAGGGAAACATTGACAAAGACCTATGGAAAGATAGAATAAATCTATTGGCATTCTATTGATCAGAGGAGAGATCCATTGGTCGTGAATACAAGCAGATATTCATGCTAATAAGTCTACTCCAAAACCAAATCTTATCATCATGGCAAACAAAAAACTATGTTGCACCCTGTCAAAAGAATTTTCCATGTCCAATTTTATGACCATACCTTTTTCTCCACAACCTTTACTAGAATGAATGGATTCCTACACTAACATGATATTATCAATCATTTTCCTTTTTTCCACAAATCCCCCTGATTGGGAGATATCAATTTGGGGAGAAAGGGTTTAATTCTATTTGCAAGGATTTCGGAGATAATCTTGTAGGATACGTTACAAAGGGAAATAGGTCAGAAACAAGCAAAGGAGGAGGGTTTACTCTCTTTGGGAATGAGGGAAAGGAAGGAGGAATTTTTGATTCCTCCTATTCTTGTGGATTTTTGGACATATTGGACCATGCTAACCAAATCCTTTTTAATTATAGACCAACATATGAGATAGAAGTGATTTGAAAAAACATCTAGCCCTGGTGACTTATCCGGATTCATTAGCTGCAAAACCCTAAAGACTTCATCTTTTGTCACATGTTGCATGAGATTTTCATTATCTTCTTCACTAATAATATTAGGGATATTATTAAGGATATTTTTTGAGCCTCTGTGTCTCTTGTCACATATTCCATGTTTTCATAATGAGTTCTTGCTCCATTTTTTAGTTGAGTTTTTCCCTGAAATAGAGTTTCCATCTTATCCCTTGAGCTTTGTAATTTTATTTTTCCAAAAGATATCCTTAGCTTGACAGTGGAAAAACTTGGTATTACGATCGCTAGCCTGAAGTAATAGGCTATGGGACTTCATACGTCAATCTTCCTCTTCTTCCTTTAATACTATCTAGTATTCCTAAAAATTACTTTGATTTTCTATTATAATAGAAGGAATAATAGGTGTTGTTTCCATCCTAATACGTGTCTCTTCCATTTTTCCTACCATGTCCTGAACAACTCTTTTCTCAATTGCAGCTTTGATCTTATCCCAATCTCTAATGGCATTTTTGGTAGATTGTAGTTTTTGTTCCCATGTATAAAAAGGAGAATCATGGATCCAAGTATTCCAAGCAGAGGATACAAGCTCAAGAAAAGAAAGATCATAGGCCCAGCAGGGATTAAACTGAAAAGGGATAGGGCCTAGAGTATCAAGAGAAGAAATAGAAATAGTATAAGGTATTCCATGTATTCCCTAGTTGAATCTATGACAATAGATCCCCCTCTCTTTTCATAAATGTGGAGTGTAGTATTAAATTCACCGGCAAAAATAAGGGGAGAAGAGCTTACTCTCCCTTGTAGAGAAAGCAAAGAGTTCCAACATACAATTTTGTCTATATGTACTGAAGGAATATAAACAGTAATGATAGAGTAGGACTTACCAGTTGGAATATGAACTAGAGTAAATAGGAGCCATTTTGAATAATTGAACCATTCATCTAATATGAATTGTTGTGCATTCCATAAAGTGTAGAGACCACCAGAGGCGTCGCGATAACTTATTGTTTTTCCTAAACTAGCCTTCCACATGAAACTACTATGTTGAAGGACCTCCATGTACTTAATTTTTTTATCCTGGATGAGGAGGACTTGGGGCATTTCCATCCTAACTATACTTCTAATCAATTCCTTCTTGTTTTCTCTCCCTAGTCCTCGATATTTCCAAGAGACAAGCTTCATCATGTATAGGAAGATTTGGGGTTTCCCCCCTTTAGGGGAGAAGATCCTCCCTAATTTCAAGTGGGTCTATGTTCTTTCTTAGTGTTTCCATCAAGCATACTTTTCTTTCCCAGCTCGATATCTCTCAGAGCAGTTGCTTCCCTCCTTTGATTATTCAATTTCTTTCCTGGTTTTTTGGAGAAAAAAAGGATTCTGGAATCTGGATTTGTTTCTTCCTCTGAACTCTTCACTATTTACCCATCTTCCTGCTCTTTTTGAGGGACTATTTTGTGGACTATGGTGGGAATTTGGGGATCGTCATCCATGTTCGACAAGACAGGTATTCCAACAGAGGATGAACACCTTCAGTAACCGCTCACACAACCAGATCAAACATCAACACACTGATGTTTTGACGTGGTAAAACCCCTACGGGGAAACATTCATGGCCCCAACCAACACAACCACTTGGAGCAGTTTATTAATGAAAAATAAAAAGATTACAGAGAGATTTTACAAGAGATTTTGTCACAATCGATCATCAGCAAATGACCCTCCATGCTCTTTAAATAGAGATCATGGACCTATTGGATGTTAAGCCATGGATCAATGGTCGTTAAGATCAAGGAGAATATGAATCGTCGGATCACTCTATGTTGGGAACATATCGTGACCGTTGGATTTTCTAACTACTAATTCATACTAAAGAAACACACTTTTACCTAACGACATATTAGACCAATTAGATCTTAACTAAATCCTAAGTGTCTAAATATCCTAACATTCCCCCTTAAGAACAACTTGGGATAAGATTGAAGGATTTACAATAGTGACACAAGAGGAGAAGGAAGGAGGCATTAGATCCTATCCCCCCTTAATGACAACTTCTTGAACTCCTAACATAGGTCGAAGTTTGGAAAACTTCGCTTATGTAAGATACTTTGTGAAAATGTTTGCAACTTGATATTCTATAGGGAAAAAGAGCACTTCAATAACTTGATCATGAATGAGCTTTCTGATGAAGTGAATGTGTAGCTCATTGTGCTTGTTGCGTTGATGTTGAACTGGGTCTTTGGCGATCTTGATGGCTCTCTGATTGTCGCACCAAAGGCTGGTTAGATGTTGTTGCTGGAATCCAAACTCAAAAAGGAGTTGTCGAAGCCACAAGGATTCGTGACCTGCATTTACCACTACTCGGTACTATACTTCTGTTGAAGAAAGTGAAATATCCTGTTGTTTCTTATAGGCCCAAGTAACAGGTCCTAAACCAAGGATGAAAACATAACCTACAGTAGAATTCCTATCATCAGGGTCGTCAGCCCAATTTGAATCAATGAAACCAACCAATAAGGGAGTCCCCCCTAAACTGTAATGTATCCTAAACTAAATTGTACCACGGACATAGGGAAGTATAATTTTAGCTTCTTTCCAATGGATTTCATGGGGTGTTTTCATATACCGGGAAACAAGACCAACAACAAAGGAAAGATCAAGACGGGTATGATTCAAGTATAAGAGGCTACCAACTAGCTGACGGTATAGGGTGGCATCAACTTTGGGAGAAATACAGGTGGAAGTAAGCTTGACTCCAGAATAGAAGGGAGAAGGGGCCAGTTTACAATCGTCCATGTGAAAGCGACGAAGAAGGTCACAAGAATACTTAGGCTGGGAAAGAAAAATTCCTTCATTGGTTTGCAAAACTTGGAGGCCAAGGAAATAGTGAAAAAATCCTAAGTTTGTCATTTCAAATTTCTTCTTAAGGCTAGTTTTCACATGGTTTAAAAGTTTTTATTCACTACTAGTAAGGATAAGGTCATCAACATAAAGGAAAAGGATTATGAGATGGCTTCCTACTTTCTTGGTATAGACATTAGGATCAGAATGGAATCTAGAGAATCCGATGTCAATAAGAAAGTTGTCCATTTTGGCATACCAATCTCGGGGAGCTTGATTAAGACCATAAAGATATTTCTTAAGGTGACAAGCAAGGCTAGAGTCATTCTGGACATATCCAGGAGGTTGTTCCATGTAGATTTCTTCTTGCAAATCTCTATGCAAGAAGGTGGATTTAACATCCATCTGATGGACCTCCCATTTATGTGAGGTAGCAAGGCCAAGAACAAGGTGGATGGAATTCATTTTGGCTACAGGGGCAAAGGGTTCATTATAGTCAATTCCTTCAACTTGGGAAAATCCTTTGGCAACTAACCAAGCCTTGTGTCTTTCAACACTTCCATCTGTTGTATACTTAGTTTTGTAGACCCATTTACATATGACAAGTTTTCTTCCTTTTGGAAGAGGTACAAGATCCCAAGTATCGTTTGTCATTAAAGAATGATACTCTTCATTCATTGTTGTATCCCAATCTGGATGAATTGAATCTTCTGCAAATGTCTCTGTATCATGAGTCTCTGAAACTTGAGCCAAAAGAGAAGAGGCTCGCTAGAACTTTGAACGTGTATGACGTTGATTTGAAGCATCACCGACAATATCACCAGCTGCTTCTCGTGTTGAACGAACCCATCTAGGAAGCGATGGAGTTGGTGTTGGTTCTGGTTCAATGGACTCATCTAGAGGAAGGTGAGCAGGCAAAGGTGGATTTTAATCCTTGTTGTCATCATCTGAAGAAGAAACCAGAATAGGAACAAAAGAAGGCGCAAACACTAAATATGGCTCGCAGGTCGAAGAAGGAACAATAATCGAATTAGGCTTGTAGGCCAAGATATTTTCATCAAATGTACATCTCTTCTAATAATAATTTCATTACAATGTGGTTGAAGAAATCTATAACCTTTGGCATCTTTAGAATAACCAACAAATATACACTTCTCGCTTTTAGGCTGCAATGCTTTCCTTTTCTCATCAGGAATGGGATCCCATGTTATATTGCCAAATACACAGAAGTGACTTACATCTGGTTTAATTTTAGTCCAAGCTTCTTCTATTGTTATATTTTTAAGAGCCTTTGCAGGAGTGCAATTTACTATGTAATTTTCACAGTTGATTGCTTTCGCCCAATACTTTAGACTTAATCCCTTAGATTGGATCATACAATTAGCCATTTCTTTTAATGTGTGGTTCTTTCTCTCAGCAAGACCATTTTGTTGTGGTGTATATGGAACAGTGTGTTGCATTTGGATGCCATGTGTAGTGCAGTAACTTGTAAAATTATTCTTCACATATTCGCCTCCATTATATGTTCTTAACTTTTGAATTTGATGTCCAGATTAATTTTCTACACAGGCCTTGTAGGCCAAAAACTTGTCAAAAACTTCTCTCTTAGGTTTTAAGAAGTAAACCCAAAAAATGAAAGTCATAAATGAAAAGTAAGAAATACTTGCACCCAAAAAAAGAAGTACATATGGAAAAGTCATAAATAAAAGTTAAGAAATACTTGCACCCAAAAAAATATGGAGAAGAAAGTAGACCACACAAATCACTATGAACAAGCTGCAAAGGGCCTGAGGCATGCCAAGAGGCACGTTTGTCAAAATTGTCTCGATGATGTTTGTCGAGAACACAAACACCATCTAATCTGGATTTAGGAACGAAACGAACTGATTAACAGACTGGATATAATAAACATAGAGATATGAAGAATAACACAAATATCCAGTGAACAATATCTTCTATTAAATAATGAAATAGGTTGAAACTGTAAAACTGCAGAACTGAAACACTTGCTCGAATGGTGGTAGCTATCTTTGAGAATAGATGTGGCTTCTACATGCATCCATGTTAGGAGAATGGATTACAATGAGGCTCCAGAGGCCTCTTTGATATCACTCATGAATTCCAAAGCCCTGAACATCCAAAAACCTAACCCTAGAAGGTGAAATGCCAAAAGTCATGTGGGCCCTATGGGTAAGTTGGTGTAATTTTGTACCTCAACTTGCCAAGGTCGTAACGTTTGCATACGACCTCTGTTTTAGGTGCGTGATAGCCCGTTAGAAAGGTATTTCACAGAACTACACATTCCACCATCAAACTCTGACTCTATCAATAGTTTGACTATGGCGAGCCAAAAAAACAACGTTTAGGGCCCCAAAACGACCCTGGAAGTACAACAAGATGTACTAACATGAAAACATACAAAATAAATCAGTTGGATTGGGTGAGAGGCCACCCATATCCACCTGGAGGATGTGTGGGGCTTCAGACAACCCCAGAAGTGTAGAACCCACAATTAAAAATCAGTATAGAAGAACGTGTTGAACGAAAAATGGACATGAGGAGCCAGTTGGAATAGGTGGGTGGACACCAATATCCACCTAGATCAATCATCCCCCCTTAGGAAGCAATGGTCTCCATTGTGTTGATTTCCCCCATCATGTGAGGAAACTTCTATTGAATTTAGCCCCGGGTGAGCCACTTTCCTTGGTGTAGGAGTTTTCCTGCTTTGACAACCCGATAAAGTTGGATCTGTTGTTGGCGAGTGCCCTTGACCTATGTGTCCACTATCTTGTCAGTGGATGCTTGTTCCATGAATTCAGGGTTGAGCTCTATTGGTGTCAGTTGTTCGACGATCTTGGAGGTGTCCAATAACAGTGAAAAATATGGTCGAAGAAGGTCCACATTGAATACTGGATGCAGACCAAGGAAGGGTGGAGTGTTGAGCTCAAAAGCATTGCTACCCACAGCCTTGGTGATAGTGTAAGGCCCATAACGAAGTGGGAAAAGCTTCTGATGGGGCTCGGTGAGACGCTCCTTCTGTAAATGTAACCAGACTTTGTCGCCAACTTGAAACTAGTGTGGTACCATGTGTTGATCATGGAACTGCTTGTACTTAGCATTGGATTTATGAAAAAATTCCTAGACCTGTTGGCGGATGTGTTGAATCTGCTCAATGAATCTGGTGGATTTTTCGATCACAAACTGATCATGGGAAGAGTATGTATGTGTGGTGGAAAGAGGAAGTTCAATATCAATGGGTCCCGAGGGTTGGAATCCCAGACCCACTTGAAATGGGTTATGGTCGGTGGAACTATGGAGAGCCCTATTGTAACTGTGTTGGACATATGGGAGACTCTCGTCCCATGTACGTGCATGATTAGAATTGTACATGTGCAGGATGTGCACAATCATCTGATTGATGACCTTTGTTTCTGAAATGGGTTATGGTCGGTGGAACTATGGAGAGCCATGTTGTAACTGTGTTGGACATATGGGAGACTCTCGTCCCATGCACGTGGATGATTAGAATTGTACATGTGTAGGATGTGCACAATCATCTGATTGATGACCTCTGTTTGGCCATCGGTTTGGGGGTGGAAAGAAGTGGATTTTGGGAGCTTGGTGTCTAACAGAGACTAGAGACTTGACCAAAAGGTGTGGAGGAACCTGCCATCTTGGTTAGAGATGATGGTCTGTAGTATCCCAAAGTGGAACCACACTCGTTCAAAGAAGATCTTGGCAGTATCTGTCGTTGTGACATTCTTCTTACAAGTTGTGAGGATGGCCATATTCAAAAACCGATCAACGACCACAAACACGCAGTCATTTCCTTGCTTGGTGGATGATAAGACATACATGTAATCCATTGAGATGGATTCCCAAGGCTTCTCGGGAATAGGAAGAGGGGTGTATAAGCCTTGCTTCTTTATGGTTGGATTTGCAATGGCACAGGCAATGCAATATCTAATATACTTTTTGACGCCATGTCAAAGTTTTGGCCAATAAAAATGTTTCTGAAGAACGGCCACAGTTTTCTCTATGCCAAAATGTCATGCCACCCGACTGTAGTGGGATTCCAAAATTAGCTTTGCACGCTCGCTTGTAGGAACACAGAGATGGCCCAAGTGGCATAAGAGTATGTCCTGAATGTGAAAATCAATGACAGTTGTGCATGTACCCAAGAGCTGATATGTGGTGGCAAAGTCTGGATCTTGTTGATAAAGTTATATCCACTTAGATGCTTCATGTCCACAGGAATGGAGCACATTGGTGAGTGCAGCCACAAGAGGAAGACTGAGGCAGACAACAACATGATTGGAGATACATGTCTTATACTTGATGTTGAGATGGAACTATTGTAGGTAGGTGGACCACTTCTGATGGCGGTCATTTTGCAATTTCCCCTATGTCTGTATGAACTGCAGAGGCTTGTAATCAATGTGTATGATCGTCTCTTTCCCTAGAATGTAATGTTTCCATTGCGACAGGCTTGTACAATGGAATACATTTCCTTGTCATAGTTTGGGTATTTCTGGATAGTATCGGAGAGTTTCTCACTATGGTATTCCATCTGATGCCTGTGTTGAGTGAGAACTGCGACCACAACATAGTCAGATGCATCAGTCTCAATATTGAATGGTTGTTGTAGATCGGGCAAGGAGAGTACTAGAGCTGAGAACAAGAGATGCTTCAGATCATCAAATTCTCATTGCTTCTCCTTCCCCAACACGAACTTGGCCCTACCACCACCCTTGGTCACTTGGCTAAGGGCCCATGCAATATGGGAGAATCCCAACACGAACTGTCGATAGAAGTTGGCTAGTCCCAAAAAACTCTGAATCTCGGTCAATGTGGTCGGGGTTGGCTAGTCACGGATGACTTGGATATTAGTTGGATCAACATGTACCCCATGTTCATCAACAATTTAGCTCAAGTATTGGAGCTTGTTCATGCCAAAAGAGAATTTTTCCAAGTTGGCATAATGCTTGTGTTGCCGCAGAGTGCTCAAAACCTGTTGAATATGCTGCATGTGCTCCTCCCGTGTTCTGTTGAAGATGAGGATGTCATCCAAATATACTACCAAAAAGGAGTTGGTGAAGGGTCTCAATACATCATCCATCCGCCTCATGAAATTGGCTGGTGCATTTGTTAATCCAAAGGGCATGACTAGCCATTCATAAAGACCTTCTTTAGACTTGAAGGTTATTTTCCATACATCACTTGGTTCAATGGGAACCTGGTGGTAGCCAAAATTTAGGTCAATCTTGCTAAATAACTTTCCCTTTTGAGTTGGTCAAGAAGGTCATCAATCCTGGGAATGGGGTAGCGGTTCTTGACTCTTATTTTTTTTAAGGCTCTGTAATCAATGCAGAGTCTCCAAGTCCCATCCTTCTTCTGCACCAGTACAATCGGGCTTCCATAAGGGGAGGAGATGGGTGTTATGTGCCCCTTTTGAATAATATCTTGGATCTGACGCCTAATTTCTGAATTCTCCATCAGTGAGCACCAATATACTTATCCATTAGGTAGAGGTGCATCGGGGGTCAAATCAAATGGATGCTTGACTTGGCAGTGTGACGGTACCCCTATAGGTGAGGAGAATATGTCTTTGTATTCTTCCACAATCCTGCCCACTTGCTTCTGCTACAAAGAGAGGTTTTGTGTAGAGGCCATGGATGTGGCAATGACCTTCTGCTTACTGTGAGCATGTATCACAAAGAAGACAAACTTCCGAGTATGTGAAATGACCTTACTATATTGCTTAGCAGAGATTAAAGAAATAGCAGTAGGCGGTGTTACCTCTGGGATCTTGTACAATTGTCTACCCAAAGTAATAATAACATTGTGGGGTCTAAACTCATACATAACATGACACTTCCACAAATATGGTTGTCCTAAAAGAACATCACAAACTTCAAGGAGAGAAATATTACACAGTACCTCATCTTTGAAAGGCTTGATGTCATAGGGCAGATGACACTATTGGCTGACACAGATATCTCTTCCTTGGTGAAGCCAATCGATGGTGTAGGGATGCAGGTGCGGTGTCATTGGCAGGTCCAACCACTTGACGACCTCTGCTGAAATCAGGTTCTTCTGACTACCACTGTCGACAATGAAATGAATCAGAGCCTCCTTGACCCACATCTGCGAGTGAAAGAGGCATTCCCCTTCCTCTAGTTCTTCTGGTTCTCTTGGACAGAATTTGGTGGTAGCGACAGTGGTATTGGGTTCAACATCGATAATTTGCTTCCCTCCTTCAGGATTTGACTCGGAATCAGAATCGGCCTCTAACTTGGAAACCTTTAGCTCGACCACGAGGGACTACTTGGAGCAGCATTCTTCGGTGTTGTGCTAAGGAATTTTATGGTACTCACACCATTTTCTCGTGTCCTTCTTCATCTTCTCATTGCCCTTCCTGTGTTTCGGCTTGGACTAGTTGTCTTGAGGGTGGCCATCTCGACTTGGTCCCTTGCTGTGTGGGTTGGGGTTGCCTTTTCCCTGCTTCGGCTGTGAGGGGTTTGTAGATCCAAACTCTCGTTGTTTCTTCTTAAATTCTTGCTTGATCTTGATAGCGTATCTATAATTCATGCCCAATGAGGAGATGTCCAAGAACTCCATTTCTCTTTGAATGTATCTATGCAAACAGCCGCAGTATTTGAGCACCAGATGATTCACAGAGTCTTTGATAGACAATTTGGTGCATATGGTATGGAAAATATTAGTGAAATCCGGTACTATCTGGTCCCTTTCTTGACATAGGGTGGTCCATCTGGTGTACTAGCCCTCGTAGCTTCCAACAGGTAGTATTGTTCTTTAATGGTGTCTTGGAAGGAATCCCATGTAGGGGCCACCACAAAAATCGTAGATTCCTCCATGGCCCTTTGATCAGAGTAAGTATCCCGCCAGTCTTTAACATGGGGAATGGCCTTAAGGAGTGCAAAAGTGATATTTTCCCTATCGAAAAAATTGTGGACCAAAAGATATCCTTCGAGCAGATTCAACCATTTATCTATAGCATCTGCATCTATCAATCCTTCAAATAATGGAATATCAAAATTTACATGTACCTTGAAGGGGGTTGCATGGTCGCTTGATGAATATGCTTCTCCTGTGGGCAGTCTTTGAAGGATCTGCGCGAAGTTGTCCATCATTTCCTTCCTTTGTCGTGTGAGGTCTTCCTCAAGCAACATTTTAATAGGATCTCTTGCTCCATCATCTTTATTTTTGTCCCCCATGGGTTTTTTTTGGGCTCGGCACGGTCGATCTTGTAATGGTTTGATTGGTTCGAGTCCCAACTTCTTGTACCCAGATCTTGTCGGTGACATGCACGAAGAAAAAAAAATGAAGAGCAAATCGCTCTGATACCACTGATCTGAATTTAGGAGCGGAAGGAACTAATTAACAGACTGAATAAAATAAACACAAAGATATGAAGAATAACACAAATATCCAGTGAACAACATCTTCTATTAAATAATGAAATAGGTTGAAACTGTAAAACTGCAGAACTGAAACACTTGCTCGAATGGTGGTAGCTATCTCTGAGAAGAGATGTGGTTTCTATGTGCATTGGTCTAAGAAGAATGGATTACAATGAGGCTCCAAAGTCCTCTTTGATATTACTCATGACTGTCAAAACCCTAGACATCCAAAAACCTAACCCTAGAAGGTGAAACACCAAAATTCATGTGGGCCCTATGGGTAAGTTGGTGTAATTTGGTACCTCAACTTCCCAGGGTCGTAACTTTTTCATGTGACCTCCATTTTAGGCATGTGATAGCCCTTTTGAAAGGTCTTTCAGAGAATTACACATTATGTCATCAAACTCTGACTTCATCTACAATTTGACTATGGTGAGCCAAAAAAACAATGATTAGGGCCCCAAAACGGCCCTGAAGGTACAACAAGATGTGTTGACATGAAAACATACAAAATAATCCAGTTGGATCAGGTGAGAGGCCACTTGTGTCCACTTGGAGGATGTGTGGGGCTTCAGACAGCTCCAGAAGTGTAGAACCACAATTACAAAGCAGTACAGAAGAACATGTTGAACAAAAAACGGACACGAGGAGCCAGTTGGAATAGGTGGGTGGCCACCAATATCCACATGGATAATCACATCTACATGAAACAAGAGGAAGACCAGACACCATATGTTGATTACATAGTTGTTGTAATGAATGATATTTTAGATGACCAAACCGCTCATGCCAAAGTTTTCTCAAGTCATCGCTATGAGAAACAAAAACTGATGAAAAATATGATGACTCAAAGTTGTCAAACTTGTACAACCTGGTAATATCATCAGCAATTCCAGTTGCAAGAACATGCTTAGGATATTTTAAATTCTTGATTACAACTTAGTGAGGTAAAAACTCTACGGTTTTACCTTCACCTGAATGGGTGATTTGATATACTGATAGAAGGTTACAAGAAATACTTGGAACACATAATACATCATTAAAATGACCATTATCTACTTGAACTATTCCAGATCCTACAACACTAAGAGATCTATCATCACCAACAAATATTTTCTTGGTGTTACATTCATTTAGAGCACAAAATATGTCTTTATCCTTAGCCATATGATAATATGCTCCATAATCAATAAGCCACTCATCAGAAGAAGAAGTAGAAGTTGTGTTGAAGGAGAAACCAGAAAAAGAAAGTGCATGTTCATGAGAAGAAGAAGAAGTAGTAGAATTAATATTGATGTTGTGTTTCTTCGTCGTTGCTTCTAAAGCTGCCATATTCTTGAAACATTTGGACTCATCATGACCATATTTATCACAAAAGTTGCAATGTCTCTCAATCTTCTTATTTCTATATTTTGCTCATTTGTCACCATTAGGAGTTGGAGTTGTCTGAGCGGGTTTGGGACCCTTATGTTGCTTGTTGTTGTAGCGAGGATGTTGCTTCTTGGGATTCTTGGGTTTATCTTTCTGTTGGGAAACTAAGGTTTTGTTGGAGGTACCTACAGTGTTGATCACTCCAAGTTGTACAAGCTTATCTTCCTCTCTAATCAAAGCAACACAAAAGGACTCAAGAGTGGGTTTTTTATAAGTTGTCCCTAGAGCCACTCTCATGGCATAAAAGGTAGATACAAACACAGAATATGCATTATCTAGCATAGAGAGAACAAGATAGATGCAACGCTCTTCCTCCATCTTTATCTCACATTCTTCACATAAAATTCTGAGTGTTTTAAACTTAGATAGATAGTCTCCAATGCAATAAAAATCACTTGGATTTAAAGTAAGTACTTGATTTTCTAATTGTTGTGCTCGAATAATATTGAGTTTACCAAACACAGTTTCAATCTTTTCCCAAGCTTCATTGGGGTCATCAATTTCTTTAAGGTGGAACCTTAAATCAGGAGAGATGGACATTCTGATTAGTCCACGTGGGTTTTTTATAAGTTGTCCCTAGAGCCACTCTCATGGCATAAAAGGTAGATACAGACACAGAATATGCACTATCTAGCATAGAGAGAATAAGATAGATGCAACGCTCTTCCTCCATCTTTATCTCACATTCTTCACATAAAATTCTGAGTGTTTTAAACTTAGATAGATAGTCTCCAATGCAATAAAAATCAGTTGGATTTAAAGTAAGTACTTGATTTTCTAATTGTTGTGCTCGAATAATATTGAGTTTACCAAACACAGTTTCAATATTTTCCCAAGCTTCATTGGGGTCATCAATTTCTTTAAGGTGGAACCTTAAATCAGGAGAGATGGACATTCTGATTAGTCCACGTGTTTCGTCACTCCTATTATCCCATTTGAATTTCTTATCAGGATCATTGGGTTCTTTTTCCTTTCCCAAGGTAATCTGGTACAAGCCTTTACTTCTTAATAAATCCTCCATATGAGATTCTCATTGGAAGTAGTTGGTGCTAGTAAGCAAAAGATTACTGGAAGAATCCATATTAAATATGTAGATAATATGGATTTAAAAACTAAAACTAATGATCTGGATAGAAATATATCGAAAAATTATGCGGTTTAAAAAAAAATGGCTCTAAAAACGGACGTCAGATGTGAAAGTTATGCCATTTTTAAAAAAAGACATAAACGATGACCAAAGGACCACGTGGTGGTGTAAGTTGCTTTATGAAGTGACCCACTTTATAAAGAGAAGTGGGGATCACTTTTATAATGAAGTTACTTTATAAAATAAAATCTGCATGCAAAATAAATAACTCTAAAATAAAATATTAAAGATACTTATAGTGATTCACTTTTATACTTGAAGTGAAATACACTTTACAATTTGAGCATGAACTTTTTCAAAAAAAATTAACAAAAAGAGAGACTTGAACTCAATACCTCTTACTTAATAAGGAAACTTTTAACTGAATGGTCTAGCAAAACATATTGTATTGTTTAGCAAGAGGATTGAGAGTGTTGTTGTTTTTGTTGTGGAAGACGCCCTTCAAGAGCGTGCTCAAAAAAAACTCTTTTCACACAAGAAAAAAAATTTGCTTCTCAATGACAACAAGGGTTAGATCTCGGTTAGATTACCCGGAAGATGCACCTTTTCCTATATGTTTCTGATTTTCCGAGATCACACCAGGAGCAGGGAAAAGAGCACACACAGATCTAAAAGAGTAGCAACCCGGAAACAAATAATATAAAACCAAAAATAATACTCTGCAAAAAATTTAAAAATATGTATTCAGGCTTTATACCTCTATATCTGACTGAAATGGTCATCTCGAGTGAAACTAAAAGTTTTCCTGACTGAAACGAGCACTCTGTGCGCAATGGAACAGTCCTCTCAGCCTAGAAATGTACAAAAACTATAGAAAATGGAGATGAGGAAACTCAGCTTCACGGTCTCAATCTACAACATGAGCGGGTCTTCAAACATGCTATGATACCATGTTTGACAACATAGGTATTCCAATAGAGGATGAACACCTTCAGTAACCGCTCACATAACTAGATCAAATATCAACACAGATATGTTTTGACGTGGTAAAACCCCTACAGGGAAACATCAATGGCCCCGGCCAACACGGCCACTTGGAGCAGTTTATTAATGCAAAAGAAAAAGATTACAAGAGAGTTTCTCACAATCGATCAACGGAAAATGACCCTCCATGCTCTTTAAATAGAAATAATAGACTAATCGGGTGTTAATCCGCGGATCAATGGCCGTTAAGATCGAGCATAATATGAACCGTCGGATCACTCTATGTCGGGAACATATCGTGACCGTCATATTTCCTAACTACAAATGCATACTAAAGAAACACACTAAGAAACACACTTTTACCTAACGACACATTAGACCAAGTAGATCTTAACTAAATCCTAAGTGTCTAAATATCCTAACAGGTTCGAGGAGTCTTGGGGATTGGGATTAGGGTTTTATTCAATATCCTCTTCCACATATGATAAAATATTATATTTGATTCTTGGTTGGAATGTTATTTTTATGATTTATTGTTGAAGATGGTGTTGGAGCTTCTTGATATTTTGGATTGGAGGGAGCTCCCTTTGACGGAGGAGCTTGTCTAGGTTGAGGACCTTGTTTAGTATTTTTTTTCTTTCGTTTTGGCTATTTTCATTGCTCATTAGGCTCTTATGCTGGCTGATCCACTGGTACTTTTGGGCATCTCTTGGTGAAATGGCCATATTCATGACAGATATTGCATTTAAAGGGGAGTTACTCATATTCCACGTCTTGCAGATAAGTCCAGTTGTCCAGAGTGATCTTAATGGCCTCTGTAAGTCTCTTTTCCAGGTCCACCTCAACACAGATTTAGGTGCAATACTAAAGGATTTATTTGGATTCAGCACGATCTATATAATTTCCCAAATAGTTCCCAGTGGTTTGTAGAGTCTCATCATTCCAACAATGGAGAGGCAAGAACGAGAGGCGAACCCAAACAGGGACAATCGATAGGATGTCATTTTCTGGATTAAAACATGAAGTCCATTGATTAAAATATAGCTCTCGATCCCCCACGAAGAAAGGGACACTTCTGAAAATAAGATCCCAGTATTCCTTCTTGTCAAACAGAAAGGAAAAGAAACCTCTACCGCAGAAAGATTGTGACATCCTACATGATAAGAGTGGCTTCAATTTCTTATCAACCCATATTTCCAAAGATCTAGGCGAGGGCAAAATCCTGGTAAATTTCCCAACTAGACCATTCTCTGCAAATTGCAATGTGAGGGTTTGCAAGCCTACTTGAATTGGGACCGAAGGGATTTCATCCAACTTTTTAACAAACCATTAATGAGCCTGCTTAGGTTGCTTGGGGAGACCAGCAACCAAGGACATAAAGGTTGTGATGTCTATAGAATGTGAGGGAGGATGTGGGTGGGGGTCACTAGGGCCCCCGTAAGGGGAAGCCATGGAAGCCTCAGGGAAATCACACAAAATAGAGTTCTACTACTACATGTGGGCATAAAAATTGATGTTGTACTTCGACAGTATGAATAAAATAGGTCATATTGTCATATTTTACTTGCATTTTTGTATATTTTTTTTTAAATATCTGATGTTTGTCAACTTTCCGACACAAGAGACTAGCATCGAATATCTGACGGTTGACCACGTCAATGAGGGTCGGATATTTGACTATTTACCAGGTCAACGATGTATGTACCAATGTTTTATGAAGTCAATATTTTTGTTCATTAAGAAACATCTCTTTGTTCAACATACGTCGAAAGTCCGAAAAAAGTGCAATAATTAAAAAAGTTTGAAATATTAAAGACGTTCAAAGTTGTTTCTATACTAGCAACGATTTGCAGAGGTTGTAAGGGATATTTATAGGTCATAATACAAAAAAAAGGCATTTTGTTAATTGCATTACAAATAGTTAAACTATTGAGGTTCTTTTTTTATATAATCATCACTAAAAGTTTGGTAAGGAAAAATGTCACATAACATTCCTCCGGGAGGACAAGTCCGAGACTTGAGGTATGCATTAGTCGAGGCTTTGGGTGATTGAAAATGTTATTTTCCTTGTAAAAAATGAAGGGGCTATAATAGGAGGGTTTTAATAAAAACAGCTAAAAAACTTTGTAGTGAGTATGGACACCTTGAAGGCGGCCATAAATATTGTCCCTTGGTAAGTTATTCATTATATGTCTTTATATTGCAGATATTTTTTGTAAACGTTTATATGTTAAATGTAGAAGAAAAATAATGTATTATTTTTTATTTATGGATATATTCTACGTACACATGAACAAATTGAGAGTAAGTTAAGAAAATAAGAAGTAGACATAAGATGTATATTTTAATTAGGGTTTAGGGTATGGTTTAGTGGTTAAGAGGTTTAAGATTTAGGGGTACATGGTGTAAGGGGATAGGGGTTAATATTTTAGTGGATTCAGGGTTAATAAGGCCATATTAGGGCTTAGGGGTTAAGGGGTTAGTGGTTAAGGTAGTTTTACAGGGTTTAGGTCCTAGGGTATTTATAGGTTAATGGGGTTTTAGGGAGTAGGGGTTAGAGGTTTAGGGTTAGGGATTAAGGGGTTAGGTCGGGTTAGGGATTTTTAAATAGAAATCACTAATGGAAAGTGGAGATGCCATATTGGTTGAATGTCTTATTTGTCAGGAAGAGGACAGTAAAGGAAATATGGAGATTCCAAGCTCATGTTCTGGCACCTTGAAGTTACAGGGTTGAGGGGGATAGATAAGGGTGGTTTATATTTTGTCATATTTATTGAATGAATATTTCATGGGTGTCAAGTATGTATTTTATCATTAACTTGTTGATCCAAAACATGTGTTTTTTTCACTCCATTGTATGCTCATGACATGAATGCATCAAGTGTTGGTCCCAACAAAAAGAAGATTCCATATGTGAATTTTCGTATTAGGTTTCATGAATTTTTATTTGTCTATTTTTGTATTAATCCACATTACAAAATATATATTCTTGTTATCATTATTATCCTCCACTAATATTCTAAATTGGCAATGCTGTGATAATTATTTTTTCTTTCATCCTATTTTGTCTTAGAGATTAATTAAAAGAGTAGCATAGGGTTATTTTCATTGTTTTACTTGCATAGGGCTTTGTTTGAGAAATATTTGCAGAGTTGTTAATTCCTCTTTTGATATTGGTAATTTTTTCCTTTTTAAAAGTTTTGAAGACCAGTTCTAGTTCCTAGTAACGTCGTTATTTTTTTTAAAACAAAAATCACTAATGGAAAGTGGAAATGCCAGATTGGTTGAATGTTGTATTTGTCATGAAGAGGGCAGTAAAGGAAATATGGAGATTCCATGTTCCTGTTCTGGCACCTTGAAGGTACAAGGTTGAGGGGGATAGATAAGGGTGGTTTACATTTTGTCAGGGTTGAGGGGGGATAGATAAGAATATGACATAATGGTGAAGGAAAAATAAGAATAGGTTGTTTTTCTTGTTGTGACTATATACTTGAATACGATTCACCATATGCCATTGTTCATTATGGGGGTTAATATTGGTTGTGTTGGCAAGTATCGATGATTTATTTGAGAAGTATTTTGCAGATTTTCTAATTCCTTTTTTGATATTGGTACTGATGCTCTATTTGAGAAGTATTTTGTAGAGTTTCTAATTCCTTTTTACAAGTTTTGAAGATCAATTCAAGTTCCTGGTAACGTTGTCACTTTTTTTTAAACAGAAATCACTAATGGAAAGTGGAGTTTTCACACTAGTTGAATGTTGTATTTGTTAGAAAGAGGATAGTAAATAAAATATGGAGATTCCATGTTCATGTTTTGGCATATTGAAGATACAAGGTTGAGGGGGATAGATTATAAGGATGGTTTATATTTTGTCAGGGTTGAGGGGGGATATAAGATAAGAATATGACATAATGATTACTATATATATATACAGACAGAGAGAGAGAGATGTTGACTTCTCTTGACATGTAGAAAGAGAGACACTTTGTAATATATTAATTTGTCACACTCAGTACATGATGATAAAGGTTTTTTGTTTTCCTCTATTTTAATTGTTAGTTGATCATCTGTAAAATTTGGATGCAATATGTACGATCAATATTCTTTATATTAACTAGCATTGATTTTTTTATGTTGTAGATTGTTAGGTGAATTTATGTTACCAATGTCAAATGTTTTATGCTGCACATACCAAGATTTACATGTCGTTATGAAAGATATTGGAATGGAGTATCAAGTTATTCAAGCATGTTCGGATGATCATATTTTATATTATGGAGAACATGCATTGAAAGAAGAATTCCTGAAATGTCAAATTAGTATATATCAAACCGATCAAGTAACAAAAAAGGTGCCTCGCAAGGTTCTTCTTTATATTCCCACAATTCCACGTTTGTGGTAATTTTTCAGGTGCAAAAGCATAACAGATTTTATGGATTAGCATATTGTTGAGCTCCAGTTTTGTCATACTTTCCATCATATAAATACACTTATCATTACACCTCTCCCTGCATTTCATCAATAATATATCGCTAATTACACCATAAACCTCCATTATCTCTTGTTATTCATCCTATGTGGTTAATACATAGTTTTCCATATTTTTAGTGATTAAAAGGATGATTATACAATAGTTTTGTCGATGATGGTTTAATCCTATGTTTCTATGTCCAAGCAACATATTTTGTACTGTTCAGGTTCTGGTATATGCACTGTCCATGTTCCGGTACCTGTATTGTTCCTGTTCCGGTACTTGCATTGCAGGTCATCCGATACTCCAAGTCATCTGGTACCAGAAGGTTATAAAGTCATCTGGTACCTGCACAGTCATCCGATACCCACACTCCATGCCATCCAATACTCTGCAATGATCCAGTACTACCTTTGCGTTCATCCGGTACCAACTCTCTGCCTCTTCCAATACCAGCTTCATCCGGTACCAAATTGTGCCTATTCTGGTACTAGCTCCATCCAGTACTACCATCGCGTTGGTACGGTACCCATAGTCATGATTGTGTTCATCTGGTACTAAAACCCTAGCTACAAGATTCTAGTACTAATTGTTCTAATCTGGTACCAATTGTTCTAATCCGGTACCAACTGTGCTAATCCGGTACTAGAAATAATTCAAAATTTTGGAAAGCTTCTAGAGGAAAATCCGGTACATGGGTTTTGTCCAGAATGATGTTTACATGTGGACGCATGAGACAGAATTCACCCATATCACACGTGTGGACCTCCAGCTCGGGGGAATGATTCTGCTAAAATTATTGAAAAACTCAAACTGCCAACTTGCACCTCGATTTTCGTGCAGATGGAATCAGATCTAGAAATTCTACGAAATGGGTTTTGTCTAGAATATGGCAAATTGAGTAAGACACAAGAATATTTTCAAAATTAGAATTGGTTTGGAAGATATGGTTGGGGGACTAACTCGAATCTGCCCAAATTGCAATAAAACCCATATTTTTTAGGATTTTATCTAAAATTGTAAATTTGAAATCTGAGCATTGGGATTCGGTCCCATCCACTCCTCCATGGATTTGATGTATAAATAAGAGTCTCATAGGGCTGAAAAAATATCCATTACATTATCATTCATCATTAGAATAGAGAGAACTCGGTGTGATCTTCTTAGTGTAATTTCTGAATTTGATGAAATAAAAGAGTTGAAGTTTTGGTGTACATGAGCATTCAAGGGGACTGATTTTATTTTGGCAACAATTACCATTTGGGAAGGGGCCCTCAACTTGGTAAGCATGTTTCTATTTGTACTTTGTTAGTTAGCATTTTTACTTTGATTTTCTGTAGTATTTCAATTTGCTTAATAGATTCGAACTCAATTAGCTTCATTTCCAGATTTCCAATTTAAGTCTTATGAATTTGAAATTAGTAAAAGAAATCAAGTTGATTAGATACTCAGGATAAATTCTTATTTGTGAGMAATTCCATTTCATTTATGCAATTTTATTKATTRTTCCATTTAGTCATATAAATTGTTGTTTTAAAGCTRCTTWGTTACTMTGTTTTACAAGCACTCTATTGTACAGTTGCATTTATGTGTTAGTTTGTATGTGTGTACAAAACAATCAAAAYAAAACAAAACAAAACATTYRTACATRTATTTKCAACCTCATCCCACTTGCATGAWTTRATYAAGACCATACCCTTCTACCATATTTRTATKATCTATTCCATATTCATCAACATTCTTTCCATTAATAAAATATATATCCTCTGTCAATTAAATACACTCATATYAGATTTGAAATTATATATAGGTATTGATTGAGGAAGGTATTTCACCTCATTCCATCATTGATTCTTTATGAAGGATCTTTTCCCTTTAAGTCAGTCATCTAAATCATGGAGAATCGAAGTCACTTTCAACCCATTCTTTCATCTCTTCTACGCTTCTTTCTGTTTTAAGAATCTGTTTGTTTTACAAGAATCATCCTATGCATACAGTCCTCAAATATAGAAATAAACACCACCTCTCTCCTCATCCATCTTCTTGAGTGTTCATTATATGTTTGTTCACCATTCTTAAATTTACAAGTCAGAGTATATTTGCAGCATATTCTCTTTCATCATTGTTTCAAGTGGATGGTGTGTTGACTTAAAGAATGATTCCTGAGTTAAAAACTTGATTGCATTTTTTTAGTTTCTATCGTGAATTTCATTTTCGTTTGCTTGTTTCTTTTATTGCATTAAGTGTGGATCCACTATAGGAAATAATCATTGAAGGACAGAAGACTTGAGTAAGCTACTCACGACGAATCACACGAACATCACCCTGAGTGCATGAAAGACTGTGATCTAAGCCTTCCTAGCACTAAGTATTCCTATGTCCCAGTGATGAATCCTTAGTGTTAATTTGTTGCAGTGTGGGTTTGAAGATTGTTTTGTTAGCTTTAGATTAGGCTAGACTAGACTCTGATCCTGTGTTTCCTGCGCCTGCACCTCGAAGCTTACAAGCCCCGGTTGATAATTAAATGTGGGAATTAATAGTGCATATATTTAGCCCCAACACATGCAAAGAAAAGAAGTAAAGATGGTGTTCTTCAAATGTCTGCGGGTGGATCTGCATTTAATAAGATAGAGGAAATATGGCAATGTTTTAAAGATGAACCTCGTAATCTTAGGCTTTCATTGGCAACTGATGGTGTCAATCCATTTGGAGAGCTTAGATCTACTTACTCGGTGTAGCCTGTCTTTGTTATCAACAATAGAATTCCTCCATGGATGTCAATAAAGAGGCAGCACATAATGTTGACAATGATTCTTCAGGGTATTTGTTTAGAATTATTTTTTTAACACAGTAACATCTCATTTGTCTTATTTGTTTCATAATTATGTCTTATATTTTTTTGTTTACTCATATATGTTCAATTATGTCTTATAATTATGTTTGATATTTTTTTATTTACTCATATATATAGTAATTATGTATCGTATGTTCAATCAATTAGGTAAGTACCAAGTCAAAGATATGAATGTATATATCGAGCCTCTTATCGATGAGTTACTAGTGTTATGGAAGGGAATCACTATGTATAATATCTCTAGACCAGTAGGTGCGCAAAGGGAAATTAAATTCCATGCAATCCGTGTATGGACAATTCGCGATGCCCCAGGTCTAACACATTTTTGTGGTATATTATAACGTTACACTGCACTTTAATAATGTTTAATTTTGTGAAGTTCATATCATGCATTTTTTTTATATAATCCCTTCATTAAACATTCTTTGAATAATTGATATAAAATTCAATCCATCTCTTGCAGGTCTTCAAACAAAGGGTAAATTTCCATGTCCATTTTGTGGTCCTAAGATGAAATCTCGTTCTTCAAGAAGTTTAGGAAAGGAGGTGTTTGACGAGTATAGGCACTTCCTCTCTAAGAACCATATGTATCAAAGTATCGAGAAACGTATCTTAACCATACGTATGTAAAGAATAACCTAACAAAGAAAGGTGAATTCGGTGGGGTAAAAACTCATGATTGGCATACCTTGATTAAGGTAATTATTTTGATGTACATATTTCTATATTGGTGAAACATCTTGTTAGTGTTTTTTTTCTACTAATTTGGGAATAAATATTGATTCATTTTTTATGTTACAGTATGTTCTACCTATATCTCTCCCAAACAACTTTGACAACAATGTCAAACA